>BPLR01005731.1:0-50504 GCA_021605095.1 Caerostris extrusa | reverse complement strand
AAGTTACGTATTGCTATTGGCATTGTTATGAGTCAGCATCCAGAGCCTGCAAAATGGCAATTAATGATTCCAAACAATATAAATTTGCTGCTAAAATAAAGTAACCATTGACCATCTTGTAGCCGAAACGATTATAATTTTTTAAGAAAATCTTTTTAAGCAATGGTGCTAAACATCAAATGGTTTTTCTTAACTTCCATTAATATTAGCTTTAAGAGGGCTTTAAATTTTCCAGAAATGAACTATTGTATATAAATAAATAATTTAGTTCATTGTTTGATTACGCCGTATTTATTTTATTTCCAGTAGTAATTAATCAAGCAATAGAAAATATTCATTTGATGCATAATATGATAACACTTAAAGTTTATGCGATTTAAAAAATCTTTTTACGGATCTTTTGACATTCTAAGACACTCTGAGACACATGTAACTCCTTAAAAATGCCAAAAATTATCGCTCTATGACAATCAATCTTCAATTGCTCACTGATTACGACTTCAAAAAATATTTTATGTAATTTGGGGATGATTTAAAAAAATTGCTGTCAAATAAAATTTTTATCTGAAGTATATTCAATATTGCCAAACTGAAAACTTTACTTTTAATAAAAATTTTAAGCAGCAATTGGCTTTCAAATTTGCGTTGAAGTGACACTATCAAAATATTTGTATAAAAATAATTTTCGCTTTCAAAGCTGTCGGAGAATTAATCATAAAGTTCTAATTGAAAGATTTCACAATTTTAGGCGTACTGTCTTGTTTCTCCATGAATAGGAATTATAATGGGATTCTAACGCAATTTTTTGTTCCCATATTTTTTAAAGATCCCGTTTTTAGAATAAGGATTCTTACAATTTAAAACTTCAACATTAAAACAACAATAATATTACCAATTAATTTTCAAAGTTTTATACGTAAAGTTTAGTATCTTTACAGCGGATATTTGATAGATTTAATTTTAGAATTGCGATTATAATATTGATAACATATTTATTATATAGCCCCGTATGGGTACGGGTTAGTATAGCCCCACTGTAGCCCATGAAGGTCACCTAAACGACTAAAATGGGTACCTAGTATCCTAGGGTATAAACCGAGTATGGTAAAATCAGACTTCTCCATGTGGGTGCCCCATGTCTTGTGCCGAAAGTCGAGGACAGAAAGAAGATGCATTTTTCAATTCCTTCTATTAGCCACTCTCTCCCTATATATATATCTTGTTCAAATTTTCAATCGTTAACAAAACACTATTTATTCATCCACTAAGTTTAAATACATTTTTTTTGAACTTGTAGTGGATGACACTTCTTGATGTTAATACAATTCTTTCAAATATTAATTCATTAATTAAATTTTAGTTTTTTTTAGATTTAAGTTGCATGTATCTACCAATAGATGGCGCCCGATAAACTTAAAAAAATGAATGAAAATTATTTATAAAGGACTTCCTGCAATATAGTGAGAGAAAAAAAAAGAAGGAATTGACTTTTAAAAAAAAAAAATTTATATTACTTTTTTGTACCTCCTTTTACCATGACTCGCAGTTTTAGGACACGGGTTCATGGACTTGTTTTAGATGTTATTGTCGACCAAGTGGGAAAAGGAAAACAACACATATTTCTGAAAAAAGAGAAGGACTTGATGAAATCAACAACTTATGTAAATGTTTAATATCGACAATCAAGCAATTTATTGGGACTTTTTGGGGTTTTCTCTACTGTGATATAAAATGTGACTCCGTTTTTCTAAAATTTATCCTAGAACGAATACTCTTCCAAAAAAAAATCACAAGATTGTTCATATTTGTACTATGTATCAATGATCGTTAAGTAATTTAAAAACGAGAATTATCTCTGCTGCAAGTGAAATGTCGTCTAATTAAATGGCTTACTGCCATACCCATTTTAGAAAATACATTCCTAGGATTGAGATGATACAAAAATCAATTTCGTTGCTTTGATAAACTTTGAAAAACTTAAATAAAATGAATTAAAAAATAACTATAAATTAATAATTATGCATACATAAATTATAAATTGATATTTATGCATACATTAAAAAATATTATTTTCATTTAATTTTTAATTATCGACAGCATATGAGTTTAATATTAATCATTTCAGTGAGCTATTTGGGGAGAAAATTTATGATTGATATATTAACTGTGAAGCACTTAATACTCTAGTATTAATGTGTCTAGACAGTGTTCATGTAAACAGATGCTTTTTTTGTGCATAAGTGAGAATGCAATGTTGAATATAACAAATATGTAGTCGTAGTTAAAAAATGGAGACATAAAGTTGTTGAGGTAAAGAAATGAAACTTTTTTTAATGCAAACATTTAAAATTTTAATAACCTTACATAATTTTATCATTTTATGTTCGAAAAATTACAATATTTTTCATTTTTTTCCAAAAATATTCTATAATCTTTACTATGCAATTAATTTTCGTTCAATTCATAAATTCCGACATTGCATACTAGTAAATGAAAACGATAACAGCTTATTAAGCAGAAACCTTTTACAAATAAAAAGCAAATAGCAGAAATAAAAATCCTTTTTTATGTATATTGAATAACGCTCTTTAAATCTAATTTATCGTCTTAACAAAAGGTTAAAAATATTTATGCTGAGTGTAAGTATCAAGAATTTTTTGTACTAAACTAGATGATTTCATATTTCATTTGTTGCAGAGATTCGCAATTCGAAAAAGGCATAAATCAAAAATAATAGAAACTGAAGATATTTAATCAAATATAATCTCAATGATTAAAAGCATTTAGCTTGGTTACTCTACACAATTTAAAATAATTTAACTTCTATTTTTTTAAATGACTTGAGATGCTTTCGTATTAAAACTTTTATAATTTAAAATATGCGATGCCTTAACTATTCAGTAATTATTAAATTAACTGAAATTTTGATTAGTCCATTAAATTCATTTACCTTATAAACATTGGATAGTCTAACTAATGATTTTTTAATGGAACAAAATTAATTTAACTAATCTAATTTTACTCTCTCTCTCTCGGTATATGCTGGATTGGCAAATAAGAGATTGCTGATTTTAAATAAGAAGGAAAATTCAAAACTTTTGATTAAAATTATAATTTCAGTCAATTACTTATTGTCCTTTTTTTGTCGATGACCTTTCGCCATTTTTCAGACAGTGTCATAATTCCATGTTCATAAAACTTCTTATCTGAATTTCCAAAAATTAATTAAATGGGATTTTATAGAAAACTTTTTAGCATGCTAAATGTTTGTCAGATTGTTTATTATTAAAAAATTATATTTCATATGGGAGTTATAATAAAAAATAATCATGAGCATTATTTAGAACGCATTTTTTTTTCTTTATTAAACATTTTGTTTATTATTAAATGTTCTTTATTAAATGTTTTCTTTATATTTATATTATGTGTGTATTACGAATGCTTTCTTAATACTTAATACACGGAATAATAAAATTAATTAGAGATTATAATATATTTAAATGTTAAAGAGTATTCTTGTACGTTTGTATTTTTCACAGAGGCTGCTGGTGTTTTCTTTCAGACACAACCTCCCACCCAAAACAAAAAAGAAAAGTCTTACGCCTGCTTGTTCAATTTTTTTCCGCTCCTCACCCTTCGAAGTCGTGTGACAAGAGTAACTCTTCCATTCCACCAGCGTGTCTCAACATCAATATTCCAGCGAGTTCGGCGTCGTTTAAAACAGAAACGATGGGCCACAGATTTTCCCATCTTTATGAACCCACGCTCTCCAATCCAATCAACTCCTGCGAGGAGGTGTCAGCCGAGGAAGGGTCTCGTAAAATATTCTGTTTGGATTTCTGCTGAAGTAAGCTGGATTTTTTTGCTTTTGCTTTCCGTCTAATATATTCCGTCAAGAGTGATGAATTTCGTGGTGGCGAGATTGCACTGGTGGGACAGGGAGTGTTATGAAACTGGCTCTAAATTTAGATTTCGAAATTGGCTCGCTGTATTTATAGCTTAAATAAAAACGTCGACGATAACATCAGCTATGTAGGTAGCTATGTGGTCATATGTAGCTGAGATATGTAATAAAATTTATCATATATATGCGATCGGTATGATGATGTACATCTAACTGGAAATAATATAAGAAATTAATTAAACCTTGGAAAAATATATTATCTCTTCTACAATGCCATAAAATTAATAATTTATTAACTATCATTATATTTTAATAAATAACTTACACTAAAGGGGAATTCGCAATGCAGTGGTCACACTCGTAGGTAACGTGGAAGAAGTCTTGCCAACAGGCCATTGTAGTCAAAAATATACGTCGTTATATTTAAATAAAAACGTCGACGATATCATCAGCTGTAGGTAAAAAATGTGGTCATATGTATCCTGGATATATAATAAAATTCATCGTATATATATTGGTATTGGTTTCCTTATATGGTATTAACATTTATCAATACATTAAACTTTTTTAAATTATCTTTACATTTTCCAATAGTTATTTGATATATATATAACAGAAAGTAACATAAAAATTATAATAGATAAATATTAAAGCATAGAAAAATATATTATATGTATCCTACAATGTCATAAATTAAAAAATTTAAAATAACATCATTTTTTTTTTATAATTAATTTAAAGTAAATCGTGATACAGTGGATATGCTTCAGTGGTAACGTGGAGGAAGTTTTGGTAGCGTAAGCTGTAGTCAATATTTTCAAATCGAGGAGATTCAATGGCAATTGTGACAGCACGTATAAGCACCTTGTAAACGGTAGATAGGTTACTTGGGAAAATTTTCTTCTCACATACGACACTCAAATGCCTCCATTACCCCGGACATCATATTTGGCTCCCTATAACGTCAGCGAATTGTTCATGGCATGTACAATTGGAAAGAAACCATCCTAAATGCTAACACATGTTCCCTTGATACACTCAAGAGCCAAAACATTATGACCACCCCTACATTTTGCAATGAACTCACCTGGATGACGTGGAAGGCACGTGATCAGGGGGAAGTGGTATTTAACTGGTATTAAGTTTTGGTTTTAATCCAAGCCAAGGCGGGTTGAATCTGTGTTGCGCGCCAAAGGTGGGCCAACTCGTTATTGACAAGTGGTCATAACGTTTTGGCTCTTGAGTGTATATGGTGTGTGTGTGTGTGTGTGTGTGTGTGTGTGTGTGTGTGTGTGTGTGTGTGTGTGTGTGTGTGTGTGTGTGTGTGTGTGTGTGTGTGTGTGTGTGTGTGTGTGTGTGTGTGTGTGTGTGTGAAAGCGGTGGTGTTAAACGCCATGTTCTCGACACCTACTTTCCCACTAGAGGCAACATCATCCAGCTAACAACTAGGCATAATAACCGGACTGAAGTTCAGTCCGGTTCCTAGTTGTTTATGTGGAAGTGTGTAACATTATAGATGATTAAACATTCTGTATAATCACAATAAAATAGTTAATTATGACACACACATACAAAACAATTACACAATAAGCAATTAACACACCAATAGCACAGACGGTGTTGCCGCTGAAAGCTCAACTTCTTCGTTCACCACATTCCTTACTCTACTCCAGATACCGGAGTTGTGCGTTTTCTGCTAGGAACTCAAGTGACATTTTAGTTATCATGCCATGAAGTTGTCGCGCATGGATCATGCTGTCCTCTAGTAGAAAAGGATATATCAGGGCGTCTAACTCAATCGTCTTCACAGTCGGCCATCCCACAATTAACAGATTCAATTGGATGCTAATCCTTATCAGCTTTAAGTTACGCATTTTGTTCTTCTCAAAACAGCCCTTGCTCTTCCTATAATTTATAGCTACCTTAAGTATCACTGATAGCTGCTTTCTCTTGTTCTTTATCCCCAGGCTCTAAAGATACTAAAAGATTACTTTTAGTAATTGGCTTATAATTTCAATCGCTCAGACTGCAAATGTTTTGAAACTTTTATAGATCATGGACGTGTATTTTTTTGCTCTTCCGTCCTTTCGGTTGCTGGACCCCAACTCTTAAAGTTATTTAAAAATCCATAAAAGACTCCCTGACTTTTCGATTTTTGTCAAATCCTCTCGGTTTTAAAGTATGACTTGCAACAGCTTCCGCACTGCTGCACAAAGTCGGCAAGCTTGTAAACGCGAGGAGAAAAGTTTTTTAAAGTAACGGATTTCAAAATCTTTTACTTGCAGCATGTGTCTAATATTGGCGGAGCCTTCTATTTTTTTTGTCGCTGTGAAATTCCAGTTGAAAGGACTTCGGATTTTTGTCTCTCTGTCACCATCTGTTTTTCACTAGTTTCCTCTCTGCTCCTATGTTATGTGTTCCGGTTCGGAAAGCTATCAAGTTTTCGTTTACTGTACTTTCCATTTGTTACTGTTTTTCCATTTGTTCTTCATTGCGATCCCTGTTCTCTATTCTTCTTGATTGTCCTTCCTTTATTTTAGAATAGTGGTCTTTTTTACGAATCTGTTTCGCTTACTCGCTTTCCTGTAGCGTTCTTCCCAAATTTTCAGATTTCCAAAATATTAAATTTTCTCGAAATATTGTTCTGTCTGAAATTTCTTGTGTTTCTAAATCCAAAAGGACACGCACACAAAAATTAAACAATGAGTAAATTTGTTTATATATTTCTAATTTTTGTTCTATCTAATGAAAGAATTAATGCATAAATTACAAAATTTGTTTATTTGATATTGTATATTTTGATGTAAAATAGTTTTAAAATTGTGTTTTTTAAGGTTCATTAAAAATTGAATCAAAATAAAAATAACTAATTTAATGAAGAAGAAAAAAAATGTAAATAGTTACAAATAAATGATATTTTTACATGTTCATAAAAAATTATGTCAAAGTAAAAATATAAATTTACAACAACAACAGAAAAAAAAAAATAAGATAACATCATTTGCAATTAAATAGGTATCATTTGCAACATTCAAAATAATATGTTCAATGTTGCAAATGATATTAAAAATTGCAATTATGAAAACAGTGATGTAAAAAAGGATTGATTATACCTTTCCAATGACACCTTATGAACACACTGAGGATCTTCAAATTATCAACAATATTTATTGTGCTCAGTTTATTAATTGATTACATTTTTGTGAAGGATAAATATGAAATTTTTTCACGTCACATAGCATGTTGGTGTTGAAAAGAAATTCATTTTGATTGTTAAGTATAACTTATAGTTAAAATTTTTAAATTATTCTGATGAATTTAATTTGGCTCCCCGAATTTGTATTCTTAAAAGTGTATCTATATAAAACTTAATGAAACTATAAAACTTATGTTATTTCTAAAAGCTTTGCACAGTTTCGTATTTGATGTAATCCAAATACGATAATTTGAAATATCGTGTCTTTAGACCAATTAATGTGTGCTCATCCATTTTTATAGATAGATTTTTTAGATTCACAAAATGTTTATTATTTCTGTTCATTATTTATAAATATTTTTTTTTAAATTTTGCTATTTCCATGTGTTACGGTCAAAAAAAAAATTCCTTCAAAATATTCTTTGGAAATATTTTCAAGCTATGTTTTCTTTAGGGCTGTTTTATGTTCCAGAGTTTTCTGTGGAGGAAAAGAAGGTTTCGTGTGGCTGTATCGCGTGTTTTCACTGCGCACTGCATTTCCGTAGCGGTGTGTTTCGAAGAAATCTTTATTTTCGTCTGGAAAAGAAAATAGGATTCGATTTTCCTTCGAAATAACGCACATAAATTTAACATTCTTAAATTAGTTCACTTGTTTCTTCTATTTAATGCTATGGATGTTCAATTTTTATTTAGAATTATTCGCCATTGGTATCAATGCTAATTTAAAAAAAAAACCTTATCCGAAAACTCTTAATTTTTATGATCAAGAATAAAATTATTTACAAGTATCTATAAAACTTATCAGTAAAATGGGAAGAACTGAAATCAAATAAATATATCATGATTAATACAAACTCAAATATCTATATCGAACAGCATTTGGATAAATTGAGGTAAAGCATCATACTACATCTCAAAGCACCAAGTCTATGCGAGCAAAATATTTTTAAAGTTTATATTTAAAACGGTTTTTCTAGTTTTCGAAATGTGGCCAGATCTCAAATTAGGGGCTGTTAAGGCTTGGAGATTTTTTTTGTGGCGCCAACTAATGAATAATAAGTTGCCAAATGTGATAACCTGGTTTTCTTGCATTGTTTGCAGTTCACTTCATTTACAGTTGCAACCTGTAATTTGGCGAACATTGGTGAAAATAATTTTTGACCTCAAACTTAAATCCCAACGGCCTCTATTTTACGATTTTACCCGAAATATTATAAGCAAAATCATTTTTAGTTATTGGCGAGAATTTGTTTTAAACTTTTATTTGAAAACAATTATCATAAGACTCTGAAATTTCATTACACAATAATTATTTCTCTAACTCATAAGAACTACAGCATTTTACAATAGAACCAGGGCTGGTGTTGCAACAATACTTGAAAAATGCGCTGTTCATTCATAGAGCAGGAGGACAACGCTTTGACTACAGCTCTTCTTTACAAGTTTAGCAGAAATAAGCCCAAAAAATCACAATGTGCCAAGGCTATTCCCAAAATACTGTTATGACTAGGGTGGTTTTTGAAAGGATTAACAAAACATTTATTCCTATCACTACTAATAAAAAAATTAAAAATCCAAGAACAAACCGAGAATTGAGCCTGATGATAAAACGGATTTTAAGACATGAAGCGAATCTGATACTGTGCAGCTGTGTAAAGAAGAAACAAAATTAAAATTAAAGAAAATATGTCGTTTGTGGCATCCAAGCAAAAAAGAAAGACAAATTTATGTTTATCTTTAAAAAACGTTGTTTATACGGAATGCAAACAAAATCATGCAATGAATATGCTAAAAAGGAAGCGCGGACTGAATTGTTTGCTTCAAGGAAATCTGTGAGATATTGATAATTCAGATAGCGTCAAAAGTTTTCTATATTGTATTATATTGAAATTAGTTTTATATATTAAATAAATAAATCACAGCAATTAAAATTTAATAAATACTTTTTATTGTTAATTTTATAAAATTTATTTTGCAGCTTATAATTTGTATCGAAAAATCTAAAAAGCTTTAGCAAAGGTTTCTCGATAAAATCTTATTTCATATTGAAATGTAAAAGCCCATTTTCAAAGAACATCTAAGAGGAATCACAGAATGATACTTTAATTAAATTAAATTCAAAAATTTTAAAACGAATGCGTCGTCTCCAAGACCGCACGTCCCTTCTTATGTGTTACTTTTTCACCTCGCCTACTATGGATTAAATATAATCTTTGGTATAGACAAACCTATAAAAAGAAGTCGCAAGGAAAAATGGCTTAGTGACAAAGTGTGAAAATTATTAAGATTTAAATTTTGATCTATTTTATATAATGTGATCAGATCTTTCATTCATAACGTTATTTCAAAAGAATTAAACTCATTATAATTTTCGGTTTTAATGGAGGCAATCATTTTGAATAACCCTGTATTAAGTATTACACATTAAAACTATCTTTCATATTTATTATTTCTGCAAATTTTTACAACATCTGTTAACTTTCTTCTGCATTAGAATAACGTTTCTGCTTAACTTAAATATATTCTAGACATCATATGAAGAATTCCGCTGGAGTTTACCCCTACTCACACTAATCTGTGATGTCCTTGATTTCCCCAATGTCAAAAAGGATATTTACTCATCCATCAGAACAAACTGATTGAAGACAGAATTGCTTTGGCAGGTGAGCTATTTATACGAATCCAATATTCTAATAGTCAAAGGTTTGGTTATTCATGAAAAGAGTTCATTTTAACAATATTTTTTTAACTGACAAAAAAAAATCTATAATTAATTGTGCAAGTATTTATATAGTAATTATTTATTTCATATTTTTAATTAAAAATAATCGGAAAAACTCACCTATATAAATATTTAATAAAATTTCAGATGAGAAAAAGTTCTATAATTAATTTTATTTATTTTGCCTACAGAATATCTTTACGTATGAGATTTCTCTGATTTACATACATCGTTGACACTTTATTTATGTCACTAAATACGAGGATTCACCTAATTAATGTCATTAAATATGAGTATATTTAGAGCATAAAATCAAATATTAAAACATCGTAACTTTTTTACATAATTTACATCAGTAAAAAAAAAATAGTGTTTCCAATTTAAAAAAAAAAAAAAAAACACTTAAACTGAACACAATGATTTATTATAATAATCATTATTATTAAATACCAGAAAAAATTAACTGTAACTAGGTACATAATTCTTACTATCGTTTGTATTTACGTTTTAGAGAAGACGAGGCTAGGTAAGAAAGTCGGATTGAAAATATTCTTGTTTATACCAGTTTGAGTATCATAAATCCACAGGTTGAAATATAAATTTGTACGTATCATCAACTACTGTTAATGAGAAAGAAGATTGGTTTAGTTTGTCGCTTTACTGTCTTTTGTCGCACACTATAGGCTAATTAGACCTACAGTTTAACGTGATTCCGAATCACTAATAAACATCCATGTCAGGATTTGAACATGAAGTCTTTGGTACTATAGGCCACAGCATTAGCCAATTGGCTATCAATTTCTTCCTTATCCAATTGATAAGGAAGAAAGGTAATAGAATCCTCCAATGGGAGGATTAATTGCAAATTGTTATAATTCTAAGAGCCAACATCAAACCCTGACCAACAACATACCTCTACATTGTTGCGCAGCAATAAGTTTTTACAGGCACATGGTCATAAATCGACACATAATTGGAAAAATATTTGAATACTTCTGAAATAAGTTATTATATCTGAAAGACCTTTATTTATATTTTAAATTTTTTTACTGCAAAAACTTTTATTGAATATTTAAAAATCTCCATATTAAAAATGTAATCATCTATAATAATGTTAAATTTGGATTGAAAAGTTCAATAAATTATACAAAACATTGCAAAGTTATGAAAAATAGTTAATGATGGTTGAAGTTTAGATGCTACTAGACCATCATTAATCAAATATGATAGAAATAATCATGTCTAATGGATGAGAGCTGGTGTCAGGTAATGCATCAATAATCATTCAAAAAAATTTTCTATAGACAGCTTAACTCTTAACCAACATTAATTAATGATAGTCTCGTAAGTATACTGTTTTAATCAATATGAATCACTTTCATTAATTTAATTTTTAACAGTATCTCTTAAAATTGTACCTGTTCTACTAAAATATACAAATTTTTAAAATAAAAATCAGCACATAAAAAATTCGATAAAATAAAGCTCTCTAAAAGTGCTTCCTATTGTAATTTATCTATGCCACTTCTTTAAATTGCAAATTTCAGCAAAAATATTATTCAACCATGGTTTGTTTTGTTTTTATTGTTTCCTACTTCTCTCACACTTCTAAAAGTAAACAACTTAACTTAATTTGTATTTTTTTCCTTGGAAAGATTTATTATTGAGTTCTCGTAAACCAAAAAAAAACCAATCAAACCAGAAATCAATTTGCATAATTGCATAAAGAACTCTATCGGTCGTCGCGAAGTAATGAAATATTTCAATGAATAATGGATATTTATCCAGATTATCATAAAAAAGAAGTGAAAGAACTTTATCATTTATAAAAACAAAATTACTTTACTGATTTGTTTGAAAAAAAGTATCCATATTTTTTTTCAGTTTTAAAATGTTTGCTGCGATGTTAAATTAATCCAAAAAACTACAGCAACATAAGTGGATTTAGTTAAAACATTGAATAATACTAAATAAAAACAATGGCTAAAACCTGTGAGTTAAATTTTAAATGCTTGATATAAAACCATTGCAAGCAAATAAAAATTCATACTTTTAAGAGAAAAACATTTTCTTTACAATTTTAAATGCTGTGGCTTTATTATTTTTATTCACAAACATTATTAAAAAATATAATTTTTAATGAAAACCCTTCTTTCATTAGATTTATGAAGTTTTAATATTAATAGAGACAAGAACAGTATTTCTCATTATAAGACATATAACATTGTAACACATACAAATAGTATTTCCTCATTATAAGACATATAGCTAATGTTGTAACACATAGAACAGTATTTACTCATTATATATAAATTTCACAGATTATATGTATATGATGGCCAATTGGCTAGCGCACTTGCCTTTGGTTCTTCAGGGTTCAAATCTGGCGGTGGCTGGATGTTTGTTAGTTGTTCGAATCCACGTTAAACTATATATCTCGGTATAATTAGCCTGAAGTGTGCAGAAATGACCGTGGAGCTATAAACCTAACGTTATATCATGCATCTCAGGAAAAAAAGTTACACAATGTAGGTAAAATCGCCAATTATGTTAAATTTTTCCTTTGTATGATAAACGTGTAATGTATCATAAAGCTATTGTATTACACCTAAATGTAAATTGCATATTACACAAAGATATTCAGTTTTTATAGATTACTGTAAATAATTATTTCATTAATTGAATGCTTCATTCATTTGAATGATTTCATGAATTGAATGGTTCATTCGTTTAAAGGATTTCATTATTAGAACGGTTCATTCATTTGAATGATTTTATTAATTGAATGGTTCAGTCATTAATAGAATGGTTCCTTCATTAATAGGATGGTTCCATTATTAATTGAATCCTTACATTAAAAAAATTCTACCGGTAAAAAATGGTTATTTTGTAAATATTTTATTTTTATCATAACAAATTTGTTTTGTAAAACTATTTATTGATAATTAATTCATAAATTTTTTTATTTAACACACCGAAAAAAATTTCATTCCTAATTAGTTTTTAAATTAACATTATCCTGAAGGCTTTTTTTACCAAGCTGCATCTGAATAAAAATCCATTTCGCTATGCAATATTCAACAAACTACAGCACATCTATTTGAAAAGTCAAACCTTAACTTTTCTTGCAGTTGGAGAAAATGTATTCCTTCGTACATAATTTATAATATAATTTCCTACTCAAATTGGAATTCTTTTGAGGCTTTCAACTTCATAAAAGTTTTCCACAGTTTTTACCTTTTCAAACAGGGAATAGAAGGAAAAGTTCTGTTTCAAATATTTTTTTGTTTTTTTTTTACGGCATGAACTCTTTTGTTCCCTTTGTATTATTTCGCAGTAATTCAATTTGCTATTCTAAAGTTATGCTGAAGTATATTTTAGACGTGCATTTATATTTTTAATTCATTTTTTTTTTCGGTTTCACTCACAAGGAAAAAGTAATTTAAACATCATCTAAAAACCTGGAATTTCAGAAATAAATTATGCAGTGTTTGCAAAGTTGCCTCTAGTTTTAAAATTTTCTAAAACAGAAGTCCATTAAAATTATTGTATACTCAGTGTATCATCTAATGCAAATCATACGATGTAAAAAAGAAAATTTCAAAAAAATCCTATTTTAATAATTATTAAAAATTAATCATTTTAGACATTGTTTAACTAGTAGTAGTTAAGATTAAAATGCTGGAATGAACTAAATGATTGTTTAAAAAGTGTATAAAAAAAATAACTGAAGATGACAAATTAGAAGAAAATTTAAGTACAAGGGGATTATAATGAAAGTCCCTCTTTCAAAATGCGGCTAAAAATGAATCACTCGTCACAATGATTTCAAATTTGAACTGAAGATACTTGAAGAAGGGGAAAACAGTATGGCATCAAAAAGATGTTCCAAAAAAAGTTTTACCGATTTTTTCCTTCCAATTTGGTATGATCTTGCCATGGTGGATGGGGGCTGTCCACTAATAGTGTTACAACTGTTGAATGACTTGGAAGTTATTTTTTCCATCAAGAAACTGAAACAATCAAACACATTGAACACTACAGTAGGTTTTAAGGTGCAACTCATGCCAAATACGTTGTAATTTCGGTTCAAAATATTACTTTCTTTATGCCGTTTACAGCACCATCTATTAATAAACTTTGGATGTTTTTTATCCCGTACCGTTTCCCCCTTTTTAACTAATATCTTCAGTTCAAATTTCAACTCATTGTGATGAGAAAGTTTCTTTTTTACAGCATTTTGAAAGTGACTTTAATTATAATCACCCTGTATATAAACTTATTTAATTAATTAGCATTTAGCAATAAGCATTTATATTTCAATTAAAAATAACTCATGTTAAGCATTGATAATCTAGACGCATTAATAATAATATTTAAAAAAAAATGTTAGTAATTCAACTACTTCAATTGGTTACAGATACAAGAAGTATTGAAATTTCTAGAACCGTAGATAATTATTTTTAATTTCTATATACAGAAATGTTTAAGACTTGAAGGATACTCAAAATAAGCCATCTCATATCTTAACTTTTAATAAATTACTATTATGTGTTATCTGAAATAAAAATATTAAACAAAAAACATTTCTATAATCAAAATCTCACTGTATCAAATTATATGCATTTCATATTTTTTTTCCGACTTATGAGGAACTGGATTCCAAAAATTCAGCAAAGGTCAGAAAAATTAAGATTACACACCCACGATTAGTACATTTACAGAATATGTGGACAGTGACAGTGAATACATTCATAGTCACAATACGATATAAAAATTAATGAAATTCCTTAACGTCGTTGGACACGTGGCTAAAAGTAGGCTTACAAACCAAATGCTAAGTAGAAATTGCGTGTAACGAAATTTCAACCATTTTTTTTTTTTTTTTTTAAAGCAAGAGCAACATCATTTACGACATCATGTAAATGAAGAATTATGAAATCGAGTCATTGTAAAAATAGAAAGATCCAGAATCAATCCTATGAAACAAGATGGTTAAATATGAATTTTTCAGAAATAAATTCATAGACTGTGGAATGCATTTCTAGGAAACGAATGAGCTGATACTCGAAATTACAGCCAAAACCGAATTAACGTTACAAGAACTACAGATGAACTATAATTGTAACTAACATCAAGGAAAGCTCGGAACAACTAAACGAACCCCCCTCAGAACTTCTCATGTGGTAGATAATAAAAGCTGGCATCAGATCACTGTATGCAGAAGGCTTCACGAAAGAATGTCAGGTAATGCATCAATAATCACTCTAATTTTTTTCATATACTGCGATGTTAAAAATTATCCAAAAAAAAATACAGCAATATAAGTGGATTTAGTTTAGAAATTGAATAATACAGAATAAAAACAATTGTAACTTATGAGTTAAATTTTTAAACCCTTGAATATAAAATTATTACAAGCAAATAAAATTCCTACTTTTAAGAGAAAACCATTTTCTTTGCAATTTTAAAAGTTTGGCTTTATTATTTTAATTCACACATATTATTAAAAATATTTTTTTAAATGAAAACCCTTTATTTCATTTAGATTTATCAAGTTTTAATATTGAATGTACAATATTTCATCGTTATATATGTATTACCTGAGGGCGAATAGGCTAGCCCTATGGCCTTTGGTGCTTCAGGTTCGAATCCTGTTGGAGGCATGGATGTTTGTGAGTAGTTCAGAATGCACGTTAAACTGTACATAATTAGCCTTAAGTGTGTAAAAATGATCGTAGAGCGACCAAAACTCAAACCAAACCACGTTATATCATGCAACTCAGAAAAAAATCACGCAATTTAGGTAAAATCTCCTTATATTACGTTTTTTTTTTTTCCTTTGTATGATTCTTTGCGCAATGTATCATGAAGCTATTGTATTACACTTAAATATAAATCGCATATTATACAAAGATATCCAGTTTTGATAGATTACTGTAAATAATGATTTCATTAATAGAAGGATTCATTAAAATGGTTCATTCATTTGAATGATTTCATTAATTGAATGGTCATTCCTTAATAGAATGGTTCCTTCATTAATAATTGAATGGTCACTCATTAATAGAATGGTTCCTTCATTAATTGAATAATTACATTAAAAAAATTCTATGAGTAAAAAATTGCTTATTTTGTAAATTGAGATAGTTTTTATCAAAACAAATTCGTTTTGTGAAACTATTTATAGATAATTAATTCATAAATTTTCATTTAACACACCAAAAAAATATCTCATTCCTTAATTCATTTTTAAATTAACAGTAACCTGAAGCCATTTTGTTACCAAACTGCAGCTGAGTAAAAATCCATTTCACAATGCAATATTTAACAAACTACAGCACATCTATTTGAAAAGTCCAACCTTAACTTTTCATTCTTTTTCTTTCATTTTTTTAGCAAGCTGCATCTGAATAAAAGTCATTTCGAAATATTCAAGAAACTATAACAAGTCTAACCTTAACTTTTCATTTCGTGCAGTTGGAGAAAATGTATTCCTTCTTGCATAATTTATAATATAATTTTCTACGCAAATTGGAATCCTTTTTGAGGCTTTCAACATCATAAAAGTTTTCTGCAGTTGTTACCTTTCAAACAGGGAATAGAAAGAAAAGTTCTGTTTCAAAAATTTTTTTTTTTTTTTACGGTATGACTTTTTTGTTCCCTTTGTATTATTTCGCAGTAATTCAATTTGCTGTTCTAAAGTTATGCAGAAGTATATTTTAGACGTGTTTAGACGTGCATTTATGTTTTTAATTCATTATTTTTTCTGTTTCTCTTTAAAAAAAAGTAATTTAAACATCATCTGAAAACCTGGAATTTCAGAAATAAATTCTGCAATGTTTGCAAAGCTCACTCTAGTTTTAAAAGTTTCTAAAACAGAAGTCCATTAAAATTACTTTTTAGTCAATGGTTCTAATTTAAATCGTACCTTAGACAAAAGAAATTCCGACTTATATTAATATAAAAAATTAATAATTAATAATTATAGACATTGTTTAACTACTATAGTAGTTATCGTTAAAATGCCAGATAAACTAGATGAATGTTTTAAAAATACATAGAAAAAAAAAAAAAGAACTGACGATGACAAATTAAAAGATAATTTAAAGTGTAATAACTATAAATTATCCAAATATTTATAAAATATTTTATCCCAATTTAAATAAACTTCTATGAATTAACATGAATTAAAAACTTCATACACTTCTATGAATTAACAAGAATTAAAAACTTCATACACTTCTATGAATTAAAACCGAAGTCCATTAAAATTATTGTATGCTCAATGCATCTAATGTCAATGCATACGATATAAAAAGAAAATTTCAAAAAAGTTCTATTTTAATAATTATTAAAAATTAATAATTTTAGACATTGTTTAACTGCTATAGTAGTTATGGTTAAAATGCTGGAATGAACTAGATGAATGTTTTAAAAGTGTATAGAAACAAAAGAACTGACGTTGAAAAATTTGAAGATAATTTAAGCATATAAACTCATTTATCTAATTGAATATAGGTACATGGTCATAAATCGACACATAATTGAAAAAATATTTGAATATTTCTGAAAGTTATTTTATCTGGAAAATTTTTTTATTTATCTTTTAAATTTGATATTATCGATTCTTTATTCGATTTATTTTTCTTTTAAATTATTCAAATATTTTTTTGCTGCAAAAAAATTGTATTGTCTTATATTTAAAATGCTCTGTATAAAAAAAAAAAAAATTATCATCTTTATTAATGATAAATTTGGTTTCAAAAGTCCAAATTATATAATACATTGCAACGTTATGAAAAATATTTAATCATGGTTAAAGTTGCTAGTTGCCAATATGGTAGAAATAATGCTTAATGGATGAGCTGGTGTCAGGTAACACATCAATAATCACTCAGAATTTTTTTTCCAATCCACATCTTAACTCTTGAGCAACGTAAATTAATGATAGTTTCGTAAGTATACTTTTTAATCAATAAAAATTATTTTCATTAATTTAATTTTTAACAATATCTCTTAAAATCGTACCTGTTCTACTAAAGTATATAATGCTAATTTTAAAATAAAAACCAGCACATAAAAAAATTCGTGAAAATAAAGTTATCTGAAAGTGCTTCTCATTGTAATTTATCTATGCCACTTCTTTAAATTGCACATTTTGGCAAAATATTATTCAACCATGGTTGTGTTTTGTTTTTTTACTTCTCTCACACTTCTGAAAGTGAACAACTTAACTTAATTTGTATTTTTTTTTTTGAAAGATTTAATTATTAAATTCTTGTAAACTAAAAAAAAAATTTACAATTCAATTTGCATAATTGCGTAAAGAACTGTATCGGTCGTCGCAAAGTAATGAAATATTTACAATGAATAATGGATATTTATCCAGATTATCATTAAAAAAGAAGTGAAAGAACTTTATCTTTTAAAAACAAAATTACTTTACTGATAGGTTTGCAAAAGTATCCATTATTATTTTTTTCAGTTTTAATATGTTTTCTGCGATGTTAAAATTAATCTAAAAAAAGACTACAGGAACATAATTGAATTAAATAATAGTTATAATTAGAAAAGTTCAGTTATAATTAGTAAAACAGTTACAATTAGAATTAGTTAAACCATTACAAGCAAAATAAAAATTCATATTTTTAAGAAACACCCGTTTTCATTAAAATTTTAAAAGTTAGCATCTTCTCCATTGGAGCAACAAATTCATGGTGTGTCAACAGTCATGGTGTCTGTCTACTGGAAGATTTTGAGACAGGAGGAATTTCATTTTTATAATGTACGATTACAAGACCTCATAAAACGCCCTACAATCATATTAGACCGGGACCTACGGTTTAAAGTGGACTCCGAACCATGGCACCGCTGGAACTTGAACCTGAAACCTGTGGTACTAAGCTCGATAAAGCAAGTCCGGCTATAAGGCCCTTTAAAAGTCATGGCTTTGATTATTATCATTCACACGTATTGTCAAAAATAAATTTTTCAATTAAAGCCCTTTATTTCATTTAGATATGTCAAATATTAACATTAAAAATACGGTATTACACATCTCATAAAAAAAAAGTCACACGATCTACGTAAAATCGCCGATTATATCACGTTCTTGTCTTTGTATAATAAAAGCGTCATGCAATATGAAGCTATTGTTTTACATTTAAATGTAATGTAACATGAAGCTATTGTATTACACTGGCATGTAAATAAAGATATTCAGTTTATATGGATTGCTGTAAATAATGATTTCATTAATTGTGCAGTTAATAGTGCCTGATTTGTGGCTCAGTTGCAACGTGAGTCGCTGGTGTTTCAAAAAGCAAGGAGAGACTCGATGGCGTTTGTAATGTTCAGCATATTCCCTCGTTAATCGGACTACCTGGCGGGTATTTCTCCGGTTTTCTTCAATACAATACGCAAATGCTGGGTAGTTTATCCTAAGAGTCCTCCCGGAAGCCGATACTCTCCTTCTTCCGCCACACGGAGCACGTCAGACCTATCTACCTATGGGTACCTGACCTCCTTTTTGACATGATTGACACAACAACAACAGCTGAAAGTTACTTCAAAAGAATTATGCGTAAAAAAAATGGTAATTTTGTATGTATTTCATTTTTATCATAGCAAATCTGTTTTGTGAAACTATTTATTGATAATTAATTCATAAATTTTCATTTAACACACAAAAAAAATCATATTCCTTAATTAAATTTTAAATTAATAGTAGCCTAGAGCCATTTTTTTAGCAAGCTGCATCTGAATAAAAGTCATTTCGCTATGCAATATTCAAGAAACTATAACAAGTCTAACCTTAACTTTTCGTGCAGTTGGAGAAAATGTATTCCTTCTTGCATAATTTATAATATAATTTCCTAGGCAAATTGGAATCCTTTTTGAGGCTTTCAACTTCATAAAAGTTTTCTGCAGTTGTTACCTTCTCAAACAGGGAACAGAAAGAAAAGTTATCTTTCAAAAAATTTTCTTTTGTTCCCTTTGTATTATTTTGCTGTAATTCAATTTGCTATTCTAAAGATATGCTGAAGTATATTTTAGACATACATTTATGTTTTTAATTCATTTTTTTCTGTTTCTCCTACAAAAAAAAAAAGTAATTTAAACATCATCTAAAAACCTGATTTTCAGAAATAAATTATGCACTATTTGCAAAGCTGAGTCTAGTTTTAAAAGTTTCTAAAACAGAAGTCCATTTAAATTATTGTATGCTCAGTACATCTAAAGTAAATCATACGATATAAAAAAAAAAAGTTTCAAAAAAAGTCCTATTTTAATAATTATTAAAAATGAATAATTTTAGACATTGTTTAACTACTATAGTAGTTATGATTAGAATGCTGGAATGAACTAGATGAATGTTTCTATATAAAAAAAGAACTGAAGATTCCAAATTAGAAGAAAATGTAAGTATAGGATGATTATAATTAAATGCCACTTTTAAAATGCTGTTAAAAAGAACCACTCGTCACAATGAGTTCAAATTCGAACTGAAGATACTTGAAGAAGGGGGAAACAATATGGCATCAAAAATGTTCCAAAAAAAGTTTCACCGATTTTTCCCTACTAAATTGGTATGACCTTGCCGTGGTTGGATGGGCTTTCCACTAATAGTGTCAACTGTTGAATGACTTGGGAGTCATTTTTTCCGTCAAGAAACAGAAACAATTAAACACATTGAACACTACAGTTGGTTTATATTGATGATACATTATACACATTGAACACTACAGGTGGTCATGCCAAATACGTTGTAATTTCGGTTTAAAATATTACAGGAATGCGAATTCACTTTCTTTATACCGTTTACAGCACCATCTATTAATACACTTTGGAACTTTTTTTTTTATGCTGTACCGTTTCCCTTTTTCAAGTATCTTCAGTTCAAATTTGAACTCATTGTGATGAGAGTTTTTTTTACAACATTTTGAAAATGGGGCTTTAATTATAATCACCTTGTATAAAAACTCATTTATTCAATTAACATTTAGAAATAAGCATTTATACTTGAATTAAAAAAATAGCTCATATTAAACATTGATAATATAGACACATTTATAATATCACAGAAAAAAAGTTCACAGTTCAACTACTTCAATTGCTTACAGGTAATAGAAGTATTGAAATTTCTAGAACCTTGAATGTATAAAAGTATTTTTAATTTACAAATGCAGAAACATTTAAAACTTGAAAGACAATCAATTTTTCGAAGAAAGAAAGAAATCAATTAAATCTCATATCATAATTTTTAATAAATTACTATTATATGTTATTTTTCTGAAATAAATATTCTCACTAAAAATAAATTTCTATAATCAAATTATCGCTGTATCAGAATTATGTGCATTTCATGTTTTCTTTCCGACTTATGATTCACTGGATTCCAAAAAATTCAGCAGAAAGTCAGAAAAATTGAGATTGCACACCCAAAATTTGTAAATTTTCAAAATATGTAAAATACTTAAAAGGTAAAGTAAAATCACAATACGATATAAAAATCAACGAAATTTCTTAACGTCACTGGACGCGTGGCTAAACGTAGGTTTAAAATGCAATTGCAAGTAGAAATTTGTCGGAACAATATTTCAGCCATATTTTAAACATGTGTACTCAACATCACGTAAATAAAGAATTACAAAAGGTTTTAAAAGGCCATTGGGTAAATAGAAAGTGCCAGAATGGAAACAGAAAATGCCACAATGCCTATGAAACAAGATTCAAAATGAATCCTTCTGTAATAAATTCATATACTGTGGAATGACTTCTAGGAAAAGAATGAACAAGAGCTGCAGATGACGGATAATTGTAGCTAACCGCATGGAAAACTCGGAACCACTAATCTAGGCTACCTCGCACCTTCTTATGTAGTAGATAATAGAAGGCTGACACCCACATCATTTATGTGCAAAAAAGCCTCACAAAAGATTATTGTAAGCAAGACGTCCAGCCCCTGTAAATATTCCTGATGCCATTCCACCACAATTTAATTTGACAAGCACACAATTCATTTGAAGTGTAAGTCAATGAAAGCCTGTAATCTTTATTAATTAATCCGAATTTTGTGTTGCAAAATGGCTGGCAAGAAAGTCTGTTGAAAGAAATTTCAGTGATATTTTACCACATGTGCATATTGCATCAGGAAAAATATTTTCAAAAATTTCAGTTGCTTATACACAGCATAATTTTCAATTAATCTACACTTTTAAATGCAGTAATGGTAGTGAACTCAACTAATGAAATCCAACCCAGATCATATTGCTCTGAATCTAGTGTTGAAGGTTGCATCAATTTCCAAATCATTTTATAGTAAAACTCAATTATTTTTTTGCGAGAAAATCTTTAGCATTTATTACAAAATTTTTAAAATTATATGTTTTATTTTGTAATGTGAATTCTTATTATTGCGATTATTATTATAAGTTCCTTAACAAGCAGTATTCAAGGATGAAAATCAGTCATTGTAGTGTATGTATTGTAAAAGTGTTAGATAGGAATTGTATCTTATCTACAAAAGAGCAATCTGATGCTTTTAAAGTGCTCATACTATGCCATTTGTGATTATTTAACTTCACACAGAAGTCCTTCACATAAAGGGTTCATTAACTGTGCACCTCATCCTTAAACTCATAGAAAATGCATTTGTAGAACAATTATTATTCAACGAAAAGGTCTTGAGATATAATGCTTAATTAAAACTATTGTGTCAAAAACTCTTTTAGCTAGAATACTTAAACAAACTTGGCTGAACGTTTTGTCTTCACACCAACAGAGCAATTTCGAACATGTTTTATTCTACTCCCCATTCATTCCAATTCGGAGGGAAAACAAATCCTCATGGAATAATTTTAATTACGGCGGTTTAGTTGTAACATTTCATGCGCAACGAGAACCTTGTAATCACGAATTCCATCAAAAATAATCTGGACAAAATCTGACAGACTGCCGTTTGAAAATTCTGCTTTATGACTCGTTCGCAAGGCTCGTGAATCATGTCAAGCCGCTGTGAAAACCATATTTATTATCGGATTTCTTGTTAAAATCTTTCAATAGAATCTTGCTTTCGTTGGGAAACACGCAACTTATTTTGGACTACTTGCACTTTAAGTATTACTTTTAAGGATTTAATTAATTACCCACAAGCTTAAACAGAGGGAAAATGTCGTGTGAATAACTATAAAATGTCACAGTTCTCGAAAGCGATGGTAATTTTCATGACGAAAAACCTAAAAATAAAAATGGTGTTTTAGTAAAACAATATAGCAAAAGCATAGCTATATTAAGCAATCAATTACATATTTATACAATAAAGATGCTAATGTAAAAAAAAATATTTTATTTAATCATCATAAATTTATTTAACATGTATAAAACATAAACAAACAGAAATTATTAAAAAAAAAAATAATAGAATAATTTCATTTATTCAAAAATAATTCAATAAACAATAATATTGAGAATTATGATAAAACTTATCCAAAGACATTTTTACATTTTTAAGTAAAAAAAACAGCATATTCCGGCTTATATCCCGCACTTTTAACACAAAACTTAACATCAAAAAGGCAGTCAAAATTTACAGGTGAATGTTATGCGCAACATATAAAAAGAATGAAAACAGATGATTGATTGCTTTATCGATCTACTGTCATTTTGTGCACGTTTTGATCTAATTAGACCGGGACCTACAGTTTAACCGAACCACTAACAAACATCCATCCTACCGCCATCCATCCATCCATCCGCCATGCAGCGAATACACCAGGATTCGAATCTGAAACCTGTGGTCCCAAAGGCTAGAGTGCTAGCCAATTGGCCATCAGGTCATTGAAAACAGATGAGCATAAATACTTTTAATAAAATCGGATGAGCATAAAAATATTTTCTAAATATAAGAAAGAACAGAAATGGCATACCTTATGAACTTTCGATATTGGATAACATGAAAAATTCGTCATATTCGTCTTTCATATCTTCAGTCACATCATCGAATTCTGTTTCATCTTCATCATCACTGCTACTCTGATCCATACATAAATAATCATCTTCCGTTCCATTCATATTGTTAGATATACTACATTTTTTAAATTACATTTGAATTATGTCAGGTTTAACATCATTCCATGCTTTTATTATTTACTCACTACACTCAGAAAATTCCTTCGAATAAATGATTTCAAAAGATATGAGCATTGCACATGTACATTTCAGGTTTCTTTGTAAAAAAAAAAGAAAAACGTGTGTGTTATGCAGCAAATACAGCTAAAAATTAAAAATTGCAGTTTGGAAGTATAGGTGGGCGTTATGCGACGGAATATACGATAATTTCCTTTCTTTTAGAATTAAATAAATTATTTTGTTTTCTAATTTATTTCGTATCAGTCAATTATTTAAATTGTATTTAATTAATAACAAAAAACTCAACTTAAATTAATGCTGATTCGTTACTTTGATTTCATAACTTTGCCTTCATATACAATGCATATTTAAAAAAAAAAAAAAAAAAAAAAAAAAAATAGAAATAAAAAGGTTGAGGCTTTTTAAATTCTGATTATTAAGACTGATTAAATTGCATTTATACAATAGCAGAAGCTATCTTAAAGGTGCAAATTATAATTTATGTTCAGTATAGCCGGCAATAGAAAGAAAATAAATTTTAATACCAAAAATATAAGGTGAGGTGATTTGATTTCTGCATAAAAAAATGGCGTTATGTTAGAGAAATTCGTTGATGATTGTATACCATTTACGAACTCGTAAATAATAAATAAAAAGAGAAATATGACAATTTCATTATTATCTATACTGTTCAGATGATTCAAAATTTCCGTTCATGATTGTTTCCTCCACATCCATACAATTCTGATACTGCCCCGACTGACTTTCAAAAGATATGATAGACCTGATTTTGTCAACAATATTTTGTTGGCAAAACTTTCCACTGTTGACAATATTTTGTCAACAGTGGAAAGTTTTGTAATAAAGTCATTAATGTTAGATTGATTGAATTCTATGCACAAAGCCTTATAAAATCTGCCTTATCAAATGAAAAATGTTTACACGAGAATGATGAAAACGTAAAAAAATGATCCACTCGTGTAAAGATATGAAACAATTCACGAAATTTTGTTTCTATTATTTATTTATTTTTATAACAAGCCAGATCTTTTGCTTGAAATAAACCTCCTATTAATCCCCCAATAAACATTGTTGCATGAGATTTTTTTGAGATTTCCAATGGCAAGAGAAAATAACAAACTCTTATGGGATCAAAACAGTGAAAAACACACACAAGAAACAATAAGAGAAAAAAAGTCTCTATTAAGCAAAGTTTTAGTGTTCCACTATCTTTTCACCTCGAAGTCCCCAAGCAAGGCAGGGCATCCTGCTATATGGTGTCTGTCCATGATCTCGTCTTTCCCACAGAGTGGGCAATTTGGGCTATCAAAAATGCCAGTGGGCTGCAGATGGCTCGCCAAACAGTCATAGCCCACCGCAAGTCTCAACATCGTAGCTGGCAAAGGAATCTCAACTTTCTTAGATTGGGACAGGCCACCTGCATTCCATTGTAAGACACGGCCTACAAGAAGTTGATCACTCTTGGAGCGTTACTACATGGCGATAGTAGTAGATCCTTTAGCCACCTAGGACGTTACCAGGGTGCACACCACGGAGAGATAGATCTACTGTCAACAACCCCGTTGCATGAGATGAAATTACAAATAAAAAAACAATCTGTTACCACATTTTTAAAAAGATTTTTAAAGTTCATTAAAAGATAGTTCCCCATATTTCTTTACAATAAATAGGACTGCTTTAAAATTCACAGGGATTACATAACTTTTTATCAAATAAAAAATATATATAATTATAAAAAATATATCATTGTAATTAAAAAAAATAGCTATCCACTTATTTTTCAAATATATGAGTTATTTTAAACAGTGTATATTTTTTTTAGAAATTTCGGATTTATTTCACTCTTTACTTCTTCACTGGCGCAACTGCCCCATGGTGATTTCGAGACAAGAGATGTTTTCTTTGTACGTGGTAGGGGTGTCAGCCCTACACTGTACGTTCATATTAGATCAGGACTTACTGTTTAACGTGGATTCCGAGCCATTAAAAACATCCATGGCAACGCCGAGCTTGAACCCGAAACCCATGGCGACGGCCACAAGACACTCGAACAACAAGTCCAACTTTTTAACTTAGATTCTATTTAAATTCTTTATGAAATATAATTATTATTTCTTATTCAGTTCTTCTTTGTAATAGGTAGCTGCCCTTTTATATACAAATATAAAAAAAAAAAACAAATAAAACAGTAGCAAATGCAAAATAAAAATGGACCAAAACACAGATACAAAAAGAAGAGTTTGAAAAAAATACTTGAAAGAAGAACAGACGACATTTTCCAGCACAATGCGAGGCGATTACAGCATTCCAAATGAAATCGTATCGTGAGATGAAAAAAAACCATCGATTCCTTTCATCAATACTTCCAACCAATCGGAAGTTGGTAGTTGTGCGAAAGGCAGCAAAAGTGGAATTCCTCTCCCTCGGGTCTCTGCCCGCGGGCCTCTTGGGACATGTTTTCTTGGAACGGATGCCGTGAAATTTCATTTCACTTCACAGAATCAAACCAACGAGCGAATTTCGTTACATTTTACATCTTTAAATAGTGTATTAAATACTCGTTCCATCCTTGACATTTAAAAGTTATTTATCAAATTGCAGCAACCATAAATTAAAGCAAACTGGCTACAATAATTCAAATTAGTTCTTGAGTTTCTAGTTTTAATTTGCTGTAAAAATTATTGATTAAATTTTTGTAATCTTTGTTAATTATTCATTTCATTTTTGTAATATTTGTTTTTTGAAAAAGACGTTACGATAGAGATACTCGAAATTGATAATCGAATACATTTCTGAGCCTGCTGTAATGAGTGAAAGAGGAAAATGACAAATTTAAAAATATATAAAAAAATTTAAAATTTCCGTTCGAGACTGTTTCTTCCCTACCCAATTACAATTTTGATACAATTCCACTCCACTGACTTCGCCACGAAGAAGTAGATCTGCTGTCACACCTCGTTGCATGAGACAAAGAATTGCAAAATTAAAAAAAAAAACAGCATAATTTTAAATTCTTTTAAAGTTCCTTAAAAGATAGTTATCCATATTTCTTTACAATAAATAAGTTGCTTTAAATTCTCAAGGAATACGTACTTTTTTATCAAGCAAATAATTAATATGTTCAGTTAATTTCTCGTCATTGTTATTTTAAAAAAGTTATCCTCTAATTTTTCAAATAAATGTGTTTATTTTAATAAGTGCATATTTTTTAGAAATTCTGCATATTTCTAAACTCTTTACTTCTTCTTCTTCAATGGCGCAATACCTCCATGGAAATTTCGAGGTATAGACGCTTTCTTTTTACGAGGTAGGATTACAGTCATATTAGAAAATGACCTGCGGTCTAAAGTGGATTCCGAACCACTAAAAACACCCTTGGCGTAGCCGGGACTCGAACCCACAACCTGGGGCATAGAGCGCTATTCAATCGACCATTGGACCTCAACTCTTTACTTAGATACTATTTAAATTCTTTACAAAATATAAATATTCTTTCCAATTCAATCCTTCTTTATAACAGTTAGCTTCATTTCGCTTGTAAATAAAACTATGTAAAAAAAGTAACAAATGCAAAATAGAATAAATGAGATGAAAAGAAGAATAAAAAAAAAAAAAATACTTGAAGAAGAACAGACGACATTTTCCAGCACAATGCGAGGCGATTACAGCACTCCAAAAGAAATCGTATCGTGAGAGAAAAAACCATCGATTCCTTTCATCAATACTTCCAACCAATCGGAAGTTGGTATCTGTAGGAAAAGCCGGCAAAAGTAGAATTCCTCACCCTCGGGTCTCTGCCCGCGGGCCCCCTGGGCAACATGTTTTCGTGAAGCGGATGCCGCGAAATTTCATTTGGCTTCACAGAATCAAACCAACGAGCAAATTTCGCTACATTTTATGTCTTTAAATAGTGTATTAAATACTCGTTTCCCATTCTTGGCATTTAAAAGTTATTCATCAAATTGTAGCCACCATAAATTAATGTAAACTGGTTACAATAATTCAAATTACTTTCTTGAGTTTCTAGTTTAATTAGCTGTAAAAACTATTCATTTCATTTTTGTAATGATTTTAAGTTCAAAATTAATCCTAAAATTCAAAAATTACTTTGAAATGTACATGATTTGTTGAAATTAGACTAATATTGAAAGTAGCATCTTTTCTGGAGTCTGATGACTGAATGACTAGCGCTCTGGTATTCAGTAACACAGGTTTCGGGCTTGAGTCCCGGCTGTGCCATGGTTATTTGTAGTAGTTTGGAATCCACTTTAAACCACAGGTACCGGTCTAATATACTATCCTACCCAGTAAAAAGAAAACATCCCCTGTTTAGAAATCTGCCAGTAGGTAGACGGTCTTGGCTCACCATGAGGCTGTAGCTTCAATAAAGAAGAAGAAACATCTTTTCTGTTTGGGTGCAACATTTATATAATATTAAATAAATTTAAAAAAAAGATAACTTTCAAAATTTCAAACACTTTTCAATGAATAATAAAAAACAGTTTTGAGGGTTATTAGAATTATATTTTATTATATAAATGTTAAAAAAAAAAAATAGACTCAAAATAAAAAATAATTAATGAGCAAATTTTTAATATTGAGTATATTTTATTGTTAATTACAAAAGTTTTTGTAGCATTATTATTAGTACATTGAAGAATAATTCGATAGAACCAAAACTCGATATGAGCTCTGTCACTTTTAATATACTCCAACTTAAAATATTTTTGAAACCTCAGCAAAAATTCTACTAATTCTCTGTTTAACTTTCCTGCGTTTAGCAGCATAATTAAATTACGAAAGTGCTATATAGCCAGCGAACAAGACCTCTATTTATTTTTATTTTTTCGGTATCTTGATTCTCGTGGGACAAATGTCATCTTTTTTCTTGGGAGGGAGAATTTCTTCCATTTCTTTTCTGTTCTGTCGAAATTGTTCTCTCCAACTTTGTTGGTATGGATAGAATGATATAACAGAAGAAACGGAAGGCATCTGGGAAATCTAGTGTCAGCTGAAAAATTGCAACAGAGCCGGTGAACTCAATCATCCTACGGAAAAAAATCCACTCCATCGTAGATGTCTTTTTTCCTGTCAGCTAAAGATGTTCACACCAGACGAAAATACTATCCTGACAGTTGACCGGAGTGGAAACGTACGCAGTTATGGGGTAGCAAGGAGTTACGTGGGTATATGTACGGAGTTGAAACGTACACTAGCCCGACTCGTGGCTCAGTGGCAACGTGCGCCACTGGCGAGCATTAGGGCTATTACTACACCACATCACTATGCCTAGAGCTGAGTTGCCCCTTTACAGTTTGAGAATGATGTGGGTGAGAAGTCTGATTGGGCTCTGTGGCGCTCTACGGTCATATGAGACCGTGACCTACAGTTTAAAGTGGATTCGAATCACTACAAACATCCATGGTACCGTCGGCATTCGAACCCGATACCTGTGGGACCCAGCGCCAGAGCGCTAGCCACTCGAGCATTAGGGTTGAGGTTCTATCTGTTGGCAGCATTGTTGTAGACAGTGTTTAAAAAAATGAGGTGACTCGTTGGCGTTAAAGATATTCAGCATTTGGCCACATCAGTCGGGCTATCTGGAGGGAGTTTTCCTGGTTTTCTTACATATGATACGCAAATGCGAGGGTAAGTCTTAAAAACACTGCCCTCCTCCTTCAGTGAATTCTACCTACGGATGCTCCATCACAACAGAAGAAACCCCTTTACCTAGATCCCCGAGTAGACTACTCACGGGGTGTCCATCCCGCGCTGCCGGACACTGAGGATTAGTCACAACAATAATAACGTAGGCAGTTCAAACCTGTGAACAATTCAACTGGATGAATGTGTTTTGAGAATCCTCATACTCAATGGCGGTTGTGACTGCCATTGCAAGCTTCTCACATCATCCGTCAAAATTGCCTGGTGAAAATGACTCAGCTTCTTTCTCATCGACAGGCAAAGACAAGTACCCTAAGTGCAAAGATCCTAAACGTCGCCGGAAAGATTATCTATTCATCGTTTGACTGCGGACTGTTCATGCATTACATAAGTGGAACTCAAATATATATATTTCATGAAAAAAAAAAAAAAAAAAAAAGGAAATTGTGGAAGATTTAAAAAAAGTTACTGTTTACCTTTCTCGAAATAAAAAAAAAAATTCTAACACGATTAAAAATCGAGGTATAATTTAAGTTGTCAGGAAGTTTGTGAATAAACTGGTGGTTTGGTTTGATTATACCTCTACAGTCATTTTGCGCACACTGGGGGGCTAATTAGAGCAGAAACTACTTGGATTCTGACCCACTATCAAACATCCATGACACGGCTAGGATTCGAAACTGAAGCCTGTGGTACCAAAAGCCAGAGAGGCCATCAGGCCGCTAATAAACTCGTAAGATAGGTGAATGTATTTAAAACAAAAGATACTATTCTCTAATAGGTTCTCCAACGTGTTATAGCTATTGTATAACAGGCTTAATGCAGACAAATGCTACTCTTTTCATGTCTTATTATTAGGTAAAACTCGTATTTCTAAAAAGTGAAAATAAGTTGATGAAATTAGAAGTAAAGAATATGCAGACATACTGTCATTTTCCTTTTTTAAACTTCATAATTTTCATCAATATAAGGAGAAATAACCAAAAGAAATAACTCGCCACCTTCTCTAAGAAAAATCAAGATATTCTCCAAGAGATTCTAGAATTTTTTTTTTGCCCATTAGATTTTTTTCTAAGTAGAAGAGAAGAAAAAAATTATACACGTATTTTTAATTATGTTCAATTTCAAAACCACTAACCCACAACTCTTTCCAGATTTAATTTAAAAGACATTCTTTTTCAAGAAGCTTAAACAATACCTTTCTTTAAACTGCTAACTAGGTTTAAGAAATTCTGACTGACTTTCAAAATAAAAACCAAATCGCTGTAAATAGCCAAGCACATATCAAATCAACATTTTAGAAACTCTTTAAAATAAAAAAAACACTTTCCCAAGAGCAATAATTGAATGTTTTAATTGTCAGTTGAAAACAAAATGAACTTCTAGAACTCAATTTTTCTATTTATTTAAAATATAAGGCTTGTAAAATTCTTGTTTACATTTTTGGGAACGTCAAATACTTTTAAATGACTACTACTGTGCCCAAAAAGTAAAACCAATTTTCAATTTAAATTTCCCGGGCATATGAAATTTCAATTTTTTTTGTCCTTAACATCTGTGTGAAATTTCACGTCAAAATATTCATTAATGTTTGAGTTTCGCTTGGCTTTGTGAGACGCTAAAAGCGATTTTTGAAATGTCTGAATTAATTGAGAAAAGAACTTGCATTCAATTTTGTATGCAGAATGAATGCAAACTAGATCGGAAAATGTTTACAAATGGTATAAACAGTTTGTCGCGGCTTGATGACCAATTGAACTAACGCTCTGGCCTTTGGTACCGCAGGCTTCAGTTTCGAATCCTGACGGTGGCATGGGTGTTTGTTAGTGGTTTGGAATCCACCTTAAACTGTAGGTCCCGGTCTAATTAGCCCAAAGTATACACAAAATGACTGTAGAGCGACAAACCAAATCTTTTAGTGTCTTCCTCTTACTGACTCAGGTCGTTTTGACAAATCTGCCCCCATGTTCTTATTCATGAGCAATCTTTCTAACCATAAACAACTATATCTGTGCAATCAGTAAAAAAATAAATAAATATCACAAAATGTACATTCTTTAAGAGTGCAAAAATATTATGGCAAAGGAAAACGATTGTTTATCTTCAACAAAAGTTAAAACTTATGCTGCCGATAATACATCGTTTTTTATACAATATTATTTTTGAATAACGAACTTCTGAGAAAATGGACAACAAAGAACAATTTTTAAAATAATGTATTATGATATAGTATTTATCATTAAGCTCAAATTAATTTGTTTTATTTTCCTTCTTATACTACATATTCATAACAAATAATTTGTCTGCTTACTTAACTTTTATTATTCGTGTTCATTTCACTGGTCTGATTTACTGCAGAGAAATTCTTATTGAAACTGTATGAATCAAAAATTTTAAATTTATTCTAATACCCTTTCAGCATTCAGTATAATATAAATTAAATTCTCAAGTAAATTCTCAAGTCCGACAAAATTCGCCCCGTCTGTGGCAGACCTTAATTATCACATGGCATAATACATGAAACCACAAGGAGCTCGCTTTGAAAATAGGCGGGAACTCTGGCCTGTTCAGTGACTTCAGAGAAAAGACAAACACTTCTTATCGACTCGTCGCAGAACTCTTTTTCTCCAAAACCTCCCTTTAAGAAAATCCGTCAAAGAGTAGGGGGATCAGCTTTCCTCACTTCTCAAACGAGTAGACGCTTTCTCAGCCTATGGTCTATCACCAATCACGATACAACTCATGGTGTAGTCCATATTCCAATTGCTGTATTGTTTCGACCTGTGAAGGTCGCACAGACAATCACTAATTTCATAAGGTTTCACTATCTATGACATGGAATATCTATCAGATTTGAGTGACAGGTTGTTCTTATTAGTACAAAACACTAATTGCAAGCATTCCTCTCTCCTGGGAACAAAATGCTACAGTAAAAATTTTTCTAATTTATTTTTTGTCATTTATGCTTTAAAAGAAAAGTAAAAACAAATAACATTTGTGTCAATAATCAATAACGAAGGGTAAATTTCTATAAATAAAAATGTTTTCTTATTCGAGTAGATAGAATTAATAGTTTAACAATCGTTTAAATAAATTTATTAACAATTATATTAGCATAAATAGGTTTTAAAAGTTCATTTTAATTCAATTAATGTGCAAATAATTTGTCATGTTTTATTCTAATTTCTAGAAATTTTTACAAATGTACAAATTAGTTTAGTACAAATTATTATTATTATTTGAAAGAATTATTTGTAAAATAATACACAAGATATCACAAAAAAAAAAATCCATGCAGTAATAAATATGATGATAAATTATGAAAATGAATATATTTGTTTTTAAATATTTCGAAAATTTAACTAAAATTATGATTTAAAATTTGGAAAAAATTTTCTTTTAACTACTGCAAATAATATATCTATATATATATTAGAATGCAATATATTGTTCATAAAGCAAAAGTTTCATTCAACATTGGGAAAGACATTTTTGAATCCCTATTTTGCCAAAACTTTTAATTGTATCTCTGTAAAAAACTATCATATACTACTTTCATCTAGCTGAATCGATTACACTAAAAATCTTGGGTTCCATAATGGGAAAAATTTTAAGCTAGTGGATAATTAAACATATTTATTAAATTTGTTAATAAACATGATTAATTATAGACTAGCTTAAAGTTCTATTTCTTTCTAATCAGCTATTTATTGTACAATAAATTAGTTCCTTTTGAGACATTTCCAACGATATCACCTTGAAGATCCAATGACAACTACAAAAAGTTATTATGTCCTTTTTTTTTTTTTTTTTTTAATTCTAGTAATACAAAAATCAGTGAATTAAAAATTAAAAAAATATTTTATTAAAAAGGATACCATGATTTTCTTACAAAATTTCTTATTTCTTACATGGCAAAAAAAGTAAAAAAAAAACACATGAAATATAAATCACATTCAAACTATCTTTCAAATATTTTACAAGTTTTTATTCAATCATTCCAATGAAAAGGCAAAAAAAAATCACATACGATTTGGCTTCTGAATAAAAAAAAAATTCACAGAAAAAGCAATTAATTTATTTGAAAGATAATAACAAAGATGATTGAAATACACATAACAAAGATGGACATTTATTGAAAGTAAACAATTTATATACAAAATATGAACCATAAGAAGATGTAGTATGGTCAAGTAATTTGTTTTATAAATTTACACAAATAATGTCTAAGTTGGAGGTGATTCTGAGGGAGGAAATGAGAGGAATTCTTCTAAGGTAGGTCCATATTTCCCTAATGGATCAGGAGGAACCATGAATACATCTCCCACAAAGCAAAACATTAGCAATCTATATGGGGGGAAAACATTGTAAATATAAAAATTAAGCAGAAAACATTTTAAAACATTGCAAATTTGTCTCAAGATTAAATTCATTAAAATTAATGATGATATATATGAAAATAAAAATATCTTTATTTTTTAACTTAAATTTTAATTGTTAATATTAATGAATTTCAATCGTATTTATTGTTAATTTTAAGAAGACTAAACAAAACCTCTTTTTAAACATATGTAACTAAAATAATTGATAATTTTTAATATCATTAAATCTATTTTAATATTGCTGTAGAAACATATAACATATAAACAGAAGGAAAATAGATGTGAATAATGTAGCAATTTCACATCTTTAAACATAAATAAAAATTTGACATGTATAAATATTTTTCAATAAAAAGATTTCCATCAACAGATTAATACAAAATCTTTTAAAAAAATAAATGTTGCATCTAAATTTTCTAGATGTGAAAACGAGATAAGATATAAAGGATTAAAATTTAACATACACCAGAAATTTGTCAAGATTTACATTAATTTTGTTAAAAAATGTAAGTGATTATTGTACTTTTCATTAAGAACATTATATTTTATGATTCCATAATAAAACATTAATGATGTAATAAAATTGTCAATTATGAAATTATGAACAAATATTATAAACAATGAAATTTAAATCACACAATCACAATATGTAGAACATCAACATTTGTTAAAACTAGCTATTCAATCAAGTTAAATTTTTTAAACAATAAAGATGAATTTTTAAAAATGCTAAATAAATGTAATTTTACCAAATATAACATTGTTCTTAAAATATCAAATTGTAGAAATCAATTATAAGGTAAGTTATTATTTTAAAATTTTTAGAGAATGCATTTTCAGAATGAATACTATTAAAATTAATTTTGTAAAGTTAATAAATAAATAAATAGGTTGGTAGGTAGATGATGTTTAGTGACACAAGGGTTAATGGTATAAAGGGTACCAAATAATTGGTAATATTTCACAAAGTTGAATGATAAAGTGATTAAGAATACAGCTCCATAAGATCATGTAAAATTGTAAATGATATTCATGATAAATGATAATTGTAAATGATATTCATAACTTTTCTATTTTTAATTAATTTAAGTACATATAAGTCTAAAATTTTTTTTTCATTATATTTTATATATTGACTTTAGCAAAATCCTTCACTAGCATGATTTGAGCATGATAATGATTCAAAATTTTAAATCTTTCTATTGAGTGCCAAGCCCTTTAAGTTTTATTATTATCAAATGATTTTTTTTTTACTTTTTCTAGTTAAATGCTCAGATTGCTGTTGTTTTAGCATTAAGTAGGCTTTTCATATGAAACAATGATGAATGTAAAAAAGATGCAGTTAATAGATAGGAAATCTAATAGAGTTAGCATATTTAAATTTTAGAAAGGAAAGTAGCTAAATTTATTAAGTGGTGGATAAATAATACGAGTTACATTGCTGTTACTCCTAATGCAAATAAGAAAATGTCAATCACACTACAGCATTATCTCAAGCATTGTTTTTTAACTGGTTTTCTTGACATAAGTGATTATAATCTTTTGCTTTTTTTCTTTTTCCTGATTTTATTGTTGACAACTAACTTGACCTCTATTTTCTATGAAAAAAAAATTTAACATTTATTTTCTATATTTTCTAAGTTTGAGAATGACTGACTCACTGACAATTGTATAAGGATTTGCTATATATTATCTCACAGGGAAATTTAATAGCCAGGTTTAATATACTTAGAAAAAATGGAATAAATAAAATTTTGAAACCACAGGCTGCATCAAGATTACTGCATATTTTTTATCAATATTTATTTCATAGACACAACACCTTGATCAGTCAATACTTTTTTTTTTTCTTTCAGATTCTATGGTGGTATATATTAAAACTGGCTGAGAAATAATGCTACAGCAATAATTCTAAGATTAGAGAAGTTGAACAGTAATATGAAAAACTTAATTTCTTTAGATATAGATTTTTTTGTCTGAGCAAGTATACTTACATTCAGTCAAAAGATCACAAGACCTGTTTCTTGACAGTTTTAGAATCTCCTATCAATATCTTGTAAGCCTTTATTTTAAATAGTGAATGTCTAGGAATTTGTTATTATGAAATCCCAATATCATGTATAACTAATCACCTAATTAACTGATTTCATTGTATTTGGGTCAAATCAAATAACTTCACGAAGTGAGTTGGATGGCAATAAATTAAAAACTGTATTGGAGCATAAAGTGTATGAAAGAGTAGAAATCATAAAGTTGGAAAGAGATCATGTCCCAGATAAACCTGCCCATCATAAACGGCCTATAAAACAAGTTTGAGATTCGACTCAGAAAGTCTCTATCCTTACCAATGCGCCAAAGAAAATGAATGAAACCCTAAGCAGACCCAAACTCAAGTGCTTGGTGTACACCAGCCAATTTATATACCTGTAAACAGATGCATCTACCATCAATTGAGATAGATACATCTGTAAGCACACAGCCTAGCTCAGCTCAATCACTATACTTATATTTCACTCATACTTGGATGTCTTAACATGATGCCCGAGTCCAAGTAACAGTCAATGGAATGACGATACACATCTCCAACCAAAGCAAAAGCCAAACGGGCAATTTCAGACCCAAAGATAATGGCAACTGTCTTTTGGAACAAGAAAGGTATTTTGTTAATGGATTTTATGATGAGAGGTACAAAAATCAATTCAGATGCATATTATGTGACCTTAAAGAAACTCGGACATGCCATACAAAACAAGCACTGTGATTTACTGTCTTCTGGTGTGATGTTGCTCCAATGTAATGCGACATATTTCTGAAGAAAATAAAACACAGGGTCTTTTGGATGGGAAAAATTATATCCATCACTTTATAGTCTCATTCTTGCATTCAGCAATTTTCAATTGTTACACAACTTCAAACAATTCCACAACTTCAGTGCTTCGATGTTCACTTGTTTCAGTACTTAAAAGAAATCCTTGATGTTCAATGACTACAAAGGAGCGAAAACTGCAGTTATGAGTTAGTTTTCTTTCTAGGCAACAGATTTCTTTGATGTTGGAATTCAAAAATTTATTGAATGGTATGACATATGTTTGAACAAAAATGTAAATTTTGTAGAAAAGTAGATAAAAGTATGCAGAATACGGAAAAATATCAATGAAATATATTTTTAATATATAATAGTTTTATTATTAAAACATGAACCTTATTTAAAAACCAGCCATTGTACTTTGTACAAGTATAAAAATCTAGTAAATATTTTTTTAAATAAAAAAAAAAAATAATTGAATACAAAAAGTTGAACTATGAAAATAAAGAGGAATATATGTGTGCGTAGTAAAAAATCATTATGTTTATAATTTTATAATTGAAATACTGGGCACTATATTTATGAAGCTAAATAACAATTATATCATAGGTTAAATACATAACACCTTACTTCCCCTTCCATCAGAAAGACTTGGATGATACTATCAATGATGAACCTCCAAGTCCCATAGATGATATGTGGATAAAATGTGATCTCTAACAATAATAAATTTGTATATTGAAAATAAGCAGGTAACTCATGTTAAATATGAAAAACACAAGTCAAAGCCACATGGAATAAATTCAAACCCATGCATGAATGATCTAACCTTTCATGTAAACTTTTTCTTCTTACAAAAACTAAAGTTTAAAACTAGATTAAAGCAATGAAATATGCTCCACATTAATAAATCTTTTAGTCTAATTGATAAATTCAAAGTTGTAGTTGAAAATATGAAAGACAATCATATACCTACACTATTATTTTGTTTCATTCCCAGTTCACATGACACCTGTAACTACTCTTTTAAGTGAAAATGGAAAATAATTATTGCTGGAATTCATAAAAGAAAAATTAATTGATGAGTTTAATAATTGTGGAATTGAAAATTATTTATTGGAATGAAAGGTATTTAAAGTTCCATTTAGAGATAAATTCAAATAGCAGAAATGTTGCTATTTTTGCCATTTAAGATATCAGAACCATTAAGGTCAATAACCCTTTAATGGTCCTTAACCCTTTAATAACCCAAAAATGTTCTCATCATAATACAAACAGAACAATGATTCATGTCAAGGCACTTATTACAAAACCAATAAAACAGAAGCAAATTTTCACACTCAGAGCAAATAAATTTTGTAATCTTGCAGCACCTACCAAAGCAAAAGAAAATAACAATATGAAAAAAAAAGATATCTAAGAAATGTCATATGCATTCAGAGTCAACTCCATCAATGAAATAATTGTAGCATTAAACACTAACCAAAACAAGAAAAATAAATCAAATGAAAATTCAGTCATTGAAAGAAAAACATCAGGCTCTTCCATAAACAATAAAAATTATTTTGCAGATTTCAAAGGCATGTCTCCTTTGAATACTATAGTCGCAGATGGTTCAGAAATAAAAATAAAAAGGATTTGAAATTTTCATTTGAAACAAAGAATCCCAGACAAAATGAAACTGAAATCATTATGCATGCTCGTTGTTCTTTAAAGAATTAGAAACATAATAAAGTCCACTGCTTCAAACATTCTTTAATTATTCTATAGAACTCAGCAGATGTAATTTTCATATTTTCATTGTTTACACTACTGCAATCATTTGCCTGCTATTTTAAACAAGTTGTTGTTGGAGTTATATATACATAAGATGTATTGCTCATGTCATCACTGCCACAATATAAGGTCTATTTTTGGATTTATTATTTTTTTTTAAATTGTTACTTTGGTTTATTCTCTTTCTGAACAAAGCTTTTTAGTGCTTGAGGACAGTAGGACAAGCTATCTAAAAACAGGATGTATGACATAAGCAATTAATGATAATACATATACAAATTACAATACATATGCAAATTGAATAACTTTCCTTATCCTGACAAATCTAAATTCAGAGTGTCAAAATTCTTGTGACTCATTCACACAGATATTTGCACGGCACATGAAACTCACTCAAGTGGATATTTGTATTTCATAAATTTATATTACAGTATATATAAAATGATTTTCTTATGAAAAAGAAAAGTGTAGTTAAGTAAAATCATAAACAATGTTGCATTCACCAATAACAAATTTGGGAAAAAAATGAAAATACTTAGAAGTGACAATGGAGGTGCATACTTCAACAGAGAACCCATTAGATATTTTGAGTTCTATAGTATACAACACAAATTTACAGTTTGAACAACACATGTGTTAGAGAACAAAGAAAACAGAATGCTTACAAAAATGGTAAAATACCTTCTAACCGACTTAGGTTTATGGAAGTATTGGACTGAGATGGTGCTCAGGGCAAATTATTTTCAGAATAGAATTCAAGTAAGAAGAATTCAAGAAGTAAAATTTTGTTGTTCCTTTAAGTATGTACCTTTATCTTAATTCTGTGTTTGTCACATCAACTAACAATTAATACTTTTAAATGTATATCAATAAAATTGTCAAATTGGACTGAGTTACTATAGAATAACCAGATAGCTTTCATTCAGCAAACAAGCGAATGTATTACAAATGTGTGATGTCAAATAGCAAAATGTATTACAATTTAATTTTGCAAATGTATGAAAAAAATGAAAAATATAAATGATTGAAATTCAACATATACCTTTAAAAAATTTAAAATTTTCATGTTATAAAAACTTAAATTAGCATATACTTCATTAGGAACATTTGAGAAATATAAAAAATGATACAAAAAATCATGCTAAGCATTACAGTGGATAATGAGAACCATCTCAAATAATAGCATCGGTTTTCTAAACATAAAAAACTTGAAAATATGATGAATCATTTTTTATTTTAATTTCCTATTTTAATAATCAGCAGATTTGATTGATTAATAGCACATCAAACTGAACAATGACTCAAATTAAAATTTCTTGTATCACATTATATTAATTTAAAAAAATTTCATGTAGCTAATTTAGTCAAATTAATTTTCTGACAGAACTTTTGGTTTTCAATTTGCAATTTGGTAATACATCTTAAATCAGCTTTGACAACAAATGCTCTCAGAAACACAAATGCAACTGCTAACTACTTTGTATATAACTAAAGTTCCCAAGATGTGAATATAAAATACAGATACTTTTCATACAGGTATAAAATAAATAAAACATGAATAACATTAAAAATTTTTTGCATAAATTTATCACTTATCTAATTGTACTGACAGGTAAAAAATTTGTTTCTGCAACCACTGGTGAATTTTCCAACAAAACATATAAGAAACCAAATTAGTATGAAGAAATACACAAGCAAGAAAAATAAATAATGAACATTTTAAAATATACTTTCTACTTTTTGAAATGAACTACAACTTTACATTATGAAACAATGACATAATAATTTGAAATTACCATAAATATTTCAGATGCTTTGGATATTAAGTTGACAATTTGAAAACAGAAAAGTAACTGATCAATTTTAATAAGTTGACTTTAAATATCATATAACATTCACATATAACTTTTCCTGATTTTTTTTTGAGGTGGCAGGATAATAAAAAATTTGATAGTTATCTGTAGGAAACATGTTCTTTCTTTAGGGACCATATTCCAATTTCAGAAGCAATGCACCACTCGATTAGATAAGGATAAACTTAATTGTTTATCTTATATAGCTCAATCTTTTTGTGCAAAAATTAAAAATATAAATTCAATCATCAAAATGCTGCTGACATAAATAAGCTATCACATTTTTTTGTAAAGACACAAAAAAAAAAAACGTTTTAATTAAAAATAAACATGACTCAAACTTAAGACTTTTTTTTTTTAACTATAACAGTCAAAATACTTATATAATCTGAATATATTACAAAATAATTTCATTGCATGCACAATGTGTGCATAAAAGTATAAGTTTCTAATTTAAAAAAAAAAAAAAAAAAAAAAAAAAAAAAAAAAAACTTGAAAAAAAATACATTTGCTTATTTTTACATTTTTCATAGTCACAAACTATAATATTTTCTTACATTCAAGAAGTTATAACTTTGCTAAAAATTAAGATATTTAATAGCATATAATACATTTCAATTCTTCACTAAAAATTCAAAATTCATGATAGTTTAAAGATAAATAAAATAAATATCTTTGTATAATAAGAAAAACATTTCTTAATTAAAAAATTAAGTATAATATTCTATTGAAGCAACATTACATGACCAATATATCAATAATGGGATTAAATTTAAATATATGTTAAATAGTATTATTTAACTTAGGTATCAATTAATTAATTACTAAAGCAATGTTTAAAAGTAGCTGATAAAAGTTAGCAGTAGAAAATCATATAATGCCATCATTCTGTTATCTACTTTTCGTTTTTAAATAACAAATATTACAATTTATTAAACAGATAATGATGATGTTTTTGGGGGAAGGGGTGCAGTAACACTTAGAATATAATATTCTTCAATGAAGTGTGATGTTAATCACAATTGGATTAACCACTCAATAGAATAATAATTTTGCTTAAACAACCATGGTGTAATTTTGGATATCTGGAGGTATTTCTTTTAAACTGGCGAGAATTTTAAACTCCATTTTTTTTTTACACATAGTTCAAAGGAACTGATACACACAAAAAAAAAAGAAAAAAAAAAAATGTTAATAAAAATAATATAAGTAGTCAATAAAGAATTTGAGTTATAAGTAGGTGTTATGATATGTAAGTTTACCCTCAAAAGGGGTAAAATTTATAAAGACAATACAAAATGGGGTACCAGTTTCTCCTCCAGGACACCATGATCATTTTATTGAAAGATATTTTTAAAATTCAGACAGTAGAACTCAGGAAAACATTGGATAAAAACAACTTATTAAAAGTTATGCATTAAGAATTAGTCTCTTTGATAGTTCGCTAACAAAAAGTAACTAATAATAATTTCATTTCCAATAATTTTGTATGCAATAGAAAATAAAGTAATAAAAAGGAAATATAATATGATTAGTTTCTGTAACCAAAAATAATAAGCTTAGCAGAATAAAGTAGCGCATATTGTTTTAAAGAAAAAGCAATTTCTCAGACATGAAACAACTGCTTTTCGCAATATTACACTGAAAAATAAGTACATAATCACAATATAATAAAGTAAAACACACAAAAATCAAAAGGCCAAAAAACATATGCCAATCAGACTTCCATTTATGAACTACATATTTTATTTCATTGACAGCTTAATTTTTTTCCCATATTTGGTTTTTGCTTCTAAATATATATACTGAAAAGATTAGGTTTGGATATCTATCTTAAATGTATCCTTTAAAAATATTTGTTAAAATTATTAAGAAAAATTCTGAAATAATTTTTATGAATATATTATTTTAAGCAAATAATTCTTTTGGTATTTGTTTTTAAAATTTAGACAAAACTTATTCAGGTTCACCTTATGTTTTAAGATACTTTCCTGTATTACATTCTCACTACAATCTTTTGAATTGAACATGAAATAACTATAATGTAATATTTTCATTATAGAAAATAATTTAAACTAATTGTGCATGCTATTAAATTTCTATAAGTGAAATATTAATACATAAAAATGCATAAATTATATAACAATATATGTTACAGCATATTATGAAAAAAAATATCAAATTTTCATTAAAACTTGATTTGGAGAATATAGCTTGTAACTTGCTACTTTAATAATTTATGATATTTAAAACTGTATTTGCTTTAGCCAACCCTAGTATATATACTAAATTTATATTTTACTGAGATATTTTTTTAATTTTTATTTAATCAACTAATTATTCTTTCTCACTAGTTTCTATAAAAAATATTTTTATTAAATAAATATTATTATTAGATACAAAACAAATTGTTTCATTTGATGGTAATGAAGAAGACTTCAATTACTGTCTACATAAAACCACAAAACACATATTACAGATAAAGTAACCAAACAAGCAGTAAATTTCTTTCAGTAAATTTCTGAATAAAAATATTCTATATTCAAATTATTATATATATATTACAAAATGAATAAGATTAGCACGAAAAGAAGATGTGCATTAACTGATATTTTTAAAATAAATTATTACTATATTTATGCATATTAAAACTTTTTTAATAAAATGAAAATTAAAATAAAGTATTTATAATGCATTAACCTGAGATTTTTAATCCCAAACAAAAATCATTATTTTATGAAAAAAAATTATATTATAAATGTTTTTACCAAGCCCTTAAATATAATTTCATGACTTATTCAACAACCACATCAGATAATGCTAAATCAAATAAAATATATTTACCTTTTTTTCAATCGTTGGTCTAAACTCCTCATTCATTTCAATTACATCTCTAAAACAATCTTTAGATAAAATTACACCTCCAGTTTTTGATGCCAAGTCAACAATAAACCTATTAAGTATTTAGGAAAATGACCAAATTGTTAACATAAGCATTATTAATATCCACCCCACCCCCTCACCCTTTGATAGAGACAAAACAGAAGTGAGATTTTAGTTGCAATTGGTGTATCTTTTAAATAATAAATGAAGAGTTATTCCAAAAACATTGAATCCTAGTGGCATTATAAAATATAAAGTGCACTTTTAAAAATATCAATTCATTGATTAAAAATATTAAATAATAAAAAATAAAATAAATATAGAAATATTTTGGAGAATAGGAGAAAAAAAAAAATTCAAAATTTATTTAAAATAAACTGTAATAAAAGTTTAAATAATAAAAGCCTTTATAAAATCCAGATTTAAAAAAAAAATCTTTGGAATATAAAAGCTATAATGGACAAAAGAAAAAGACTAAATTGATATCTTGATAGACTAGTCTATTTAGATAAGATCTTAGAAATTATTTTAGAAAAAACATTCCTGGTCCATTTAAAAAGTTCATTTTTATATACTGAAATATCATTAAATAAAAATCTATAGATAAAATTTTAATTAAAATCTTATATACTATAAAAAATTTTTAAAGTGTTCAAAATATGGATTTAATATTATTGAAATTATTATATAGTTTGCTTTAATTTATTTCTTTGCAAATAATCTAAATTTTACGGCACATTAATTTTGAGAAAATATTTTTCTTTCTTTTTTAATTAAAGTAGGACAGCATTGAATTTATATCACCCTATTTTTAAATTAAAATTTAAATATTTTACCAATCGTCATAACATGAGAAACACTTGTCTTGCACCCTCCTTGAAGGTGTGAATACAAGATGCCCAGCATTCTCTAATTCAACAAGTAAAGACTGATCAATTGTTGGAACATCTTTTGTTTTTGAAAATTTTCTGAATTCAGGTACAAAAACTGTAACTTTTTCATGGCCTCTCTTTAGAAAAAAATCAACAGCAATTTTTATGCCTTTACAAGAAAATGTTCGTTTTCCATGTCTGTAAGCACATAAAATTAATTATTTTATTTTATTTTAGAAATAAATATTTATATATTAGAAATATAATATTAAAACTTTTTATCATAAATAAATTTTTACTATCAATGAACTGTTAATATAAATGTTGTAGTTCAAATATTAAAATACATTAAAGCTTATTTTTTTGTTAATTCTCAAGAATTTATTTATCAACAAGTATCCATTATAACCCTCATTTTTAAGAATTCAAGGAACATTCTCTTGGATTATATTCCTATTTTGCATTATTCTAAATCAATTCATAAAACTTAATCAAATTAAAAAAGGGGCAAGAGACAAATGCAATGTGAAAATAAAATCAAACATTCACAATTTAATAATTACTCTCTGTCATATGTATATTTCCATATACATCAAATTGTTTATCTATAGAAAGATGAAATTTGTATTTTGGAACAAGGGCTGCTTTATCCATATAATCTATGAAAATAAATTAAATAGCTAATAAAATTAAATAATTAAAAAAAATTTCAAAATTGCTTACGCTCGAGCAACATTACTTCCATCAATCACAATAGGCCTTAAACGCCGAGAAACTTCAGGTACTAATTTTGGTACTTTTGAAACACACTCAATTTCATCTAAAATTATGATGTCATCTTTTTCATGAAGAGATTCAACCATTTCGTTCTCTGGTATGTTATTCAAAGGGACGAAATTGATGTTTTCTTCACTATTCAGAGGTGCCGATTTGGCGATTTCTTTCCTTTTTTCATTATTCAAAGGTATAAATTCAGCATTTCCTTTCTTTTTTCTTCTATTTTGAGATACAAATTTGGTTTTTTTCCAGTTTTTTCCACTATTTAGAGGTATAAAATTAGGTAAAGGGAGTGTAGGTTCAATTTTTCTTTTTTTAGAATCCTGCATTAATTAAGAAAAACTTTTAAGTATTCAACCATTTTCAAATAAACATATATAACAAAAAATAAATAGTGAAAAATTCAGTATTGTTCGTAATTTTTTTATCTTTGTAAAAAAGGTTAAGAATAAATAATAAATTATCTCATGAATAAAACTACAAGAAATATAAGTGCTGACATTTCATTTCATTTCAAAATTACAACATTCATTTTTAACAAATTAACAAAGTATGGAATTTAATAATTTACAACAGTAGTGGATCGCTACAAGTTAAACGGTCAGCATACTTGAATTGTGAAACTATATTAACACTCTTTTATGTACAAGAAATTGAAATTTACCTATGAAAATGGTTTTATTAAGATTAATAACACTTAAAAAATTGAAACAGTATCACATAATTAATTTTGCTAACAATAACAAACTGCATAGGTGCTTTTCAGTAATTCATACCTAAAAACATACTTACCATAATGTTATCAAACATAATATACTTTATAATCAAATGGCACGTTTGAAAACAGATTTTAGCACCTATTTTTAGATTTAGGTACTTTTAGGTTATTATTATTATTACTGTAGCTTTTGATTTTCCAGCAAGGGTTTTTTTCTCCCAATCCTTATGAAAACATAAGTGAAATACAATTTATATGATAAATGCTGTGAATAAAGACTAAGCATTTATATACTTTACTTTTCAAAATCTTGTGAATATTAATTTACACTTTTTTTAATTGTACAATTTTATTATACATATCAATAGAACATTTATCAATTCTATTGCAAATTCATAAAATTTGTCAGCTATGAAGAAAAACTATATGTAGTAATTATATGAATAAATACTATATAAACTATATGAATAAATTCTTTGAAAAATATATAAATTTATATCAAATAATTTGTTGATATATCAACACATAATTTAATAAGCCTATTTTGGGGAGAAATACTTTAAAGAGACATTGATTTGAATGAGCTCCTGTTTTATGTAATCAACATCTACCTGAACTTATACAAGCTACTCTAATAATACCCTCCAATCCCATTTTCATAACTAGTTAACTACTAAGATAGACAACATTCATAAAGTACATATAGACAAAACTAATTAAATAAATTATTATGAGACTTTCGTACATGAAAGAAATATATCACATTAAAAAAAAAAAGTTCTGAAAATAAAAGTCGAAACCAATAACAGTGTGTTGGTATCTTTCTTCTTTGTAGAATTCACCGTTATAAGATTCATCTAACATATGTATTCTCATGCTTACTGCTTCAATTGCAAAAAAGTGGTCCCCAACCTCATATATTTACCACATATGTGGTTATCTCAACGATCATTTAACTTATCACTATACAGGTACAAAGATATGCCATTGATATTATGGCAATCCAGATCACTAAATCTAATGCAATGTGATTTTCCTATTGTTGGATATGTAAAGGTCAAGCTGTTTATATCCCCCAAGTTCTCCACCAGTTACATTTGTGGACATGTGTCATATTCACTATCAAATTATATTGTTTACAAGTATGACAACAGACTTATTGCAGTGATACAAAAGGACCTAAAATCTTAGTTATAGCTTTCAATAGAATAAATTTATTATGACACTTATATTTTCTTTTGTACCATTGATTCATTTTGAATTATCCGTATAATTTTGAAATAAAAGCATGCAAATAATTATAAAATGCTCATATGATAAAATATTTTTCTCAGTTAAGAAATTATATTGAAAAAGCATGTTTAATACTATATAATCACGTGATCATGCACAAGTCACATCAAATAGCTAAAAATATAGTCAAATACCAACAACAACAAATAAAAAAACATAACAGTTAAAAAAAAAACTTAAATTTTTCTTTCTAACTTCCATAAATAATTGTTATTGTATTTCATGAGATCACCATACTATTATTAGTAGAAAATATATTTGGACATAATAAAGAAATGCAATTATGTAAGATAAATATTATTTAAAAAATATACTATTTTAGTTTTGCTGAGTATAAATCTGAAAGGGGAAAAAAAAATGTTATACAGAACAAGATCAATTAATAAAAAATAGAAATGTCTGTTTTGAAGTACTATATCTTTTTTAATAATTTGCTTTAATCTAGAATATAATATAAATTGACAAAAACCAAAGAAGAATTTCAACAAATTATATTCAAATCATATATTTACATTATATTTACTTACTGTCACTGTTAAACTAGAATTTTCATCATTGTCATTTAAAATGATAATTGATGAATTAAACTCTTCAAGTTCAATTTGGCTATCTTTAGCTTGACTACTACTGTTTTTATGCAATTTTTGTCTTTTTCTTTGTTTTTGCTTTATGTCAATTAAAGTTTCATTCGGAATGTCAGAATCTGAATCATCTGTAAGAGTTATAACAGGAATGTTATCCACGTATGAAACTCTTTGCTCTTCTACAAATCTTTGCTCATCTATTTTCTTTTTTAAAAATCCTAATAAAAAAAAAATTATATTAGTATTACAGTATAACTATAAAAAAAAAATACATTAAATAAAATTTCCAATTTTACATTTATTTCTTCAAAACTTTGATTAAATAAAAAAAAAAAAAAGCAGCTATTAATGTGGTCTCTTTGCTAAAAACTCTAAATGTGCTTAATTAAAGTTTTTCAAAATTAAATTAATCACAGTTACAACTAAAAGAAATATATCATTTGAAATTTTACTTCCTTACCCACAGTAAGCACGCCCCAAAGTTAACAGAAATCATGAGAGTTTCTAAGTATAATGCTCAGTGATCTGTTCATATAATACCTACAAGTACCATTAGACTAAGCATAGTGCTTTGAATATTTGATTGAGTAAAATAAGTTGTTAAAAGACTTCTGCAAGCACCATATTTAAGCCCCCACCCCACACACCCATTGGAATGTATTTCTCCATAGTTTAAAAACAGATATTTGAAAAATCATTATTTTTTTCAAAGCAGCAGCTAAATTTAAAAATATAAGTAAAATGGTAAAATAATGACCTGAATTTGACAAATGCACTTGCAAGAATTATATCAAAATGACTAAAAATTGTTTTTATTGTTTGTAGCTCTGTAACAAAGTAATAAGCAGTTCAAAAATTATATTTAACTTATTTATTCTTATCTACAATCATTCGTCAGTAACATTCATTCTTTCTTATTGCATTTTTTTAAAATTTATTTACACACACAAATATATATATCTGGTTTTAAAAGTAAAATAAAAATCAAACCTTAACAACAGTAATATTTTTTTCTTCACCGAATACAGTGGCTATAATAACATCATTTTTACATATGGACAAATCTTCTATTGCTGGCACACATATAGTCAGATGGTGAGTAGACTCTAACTGATCCTTAAATTCAATAAGCAATTTCTGTTCATTATATGATAAAATCAGATTCTCCATAATTTTTTTAACAAAAAATATTACTCAGATTTCATTATTTAACTTAATTATAGAAAATATATGGATAAAGTATTGAATTAATTTTGCAATCGCACAATAGAATTCTAAAAGGGTTAAAGTTATAGTCAGTTAAAAATAAGACCATCTCAATTTTAAGAAAGAAGTGAAAAGAAGATTTAAAAATGCAAGGCTGTGCTCCAAAAAAAAAAAAAATGGATTGGAATTATTTGTATTCCGAACAATAAAAATTAAATATTTTGTAAATTTTTACTTATATTAACGAAATAAATAATTTATTTATACTATTAATTTATAATAAAATTTTATTTTTATGAGGTTGAATATTTTTTTTTGATTAGGTTTGATAAGATAATGTTAAAATACGATAGGAAATAGGAAGGATAAACAGAAAATTTAAAATAATTTCTACAATATTACTATTATAATTATCATTATTTATTGCATTTTGCCTATGTATATATATTTTACCTATAGTGAATCCTTCATGATGCAGAAAAGCCACTAAAAATCTTTCAATAGAATAACACTTTCGTTATGAAACATGTAGCATATTTTGGATTATTTGCCCTTTAAAAGCGGCTTTTATGGTTTCATTAATTACCCAAAACTTAAACAGACGGAAGATATTCTTAAATTAAAGAAAACGAAAACATTTATAGAAATAAGACCTATAAAATGTCAAAATTCTCAAACTCGACGAGAATTTTTATGCAGCAAAACCCTATAAATAAAAATAATGTTAAACATGGTACTTTACTGAAAACCATCAATATACGTATTTATATAATAAAACTGCATAATTAAAAATTTGTTAATTAACTAACATAAACTTATTATACATGTATAAAACATAAATGAACAGAGCAATTTTCAAAAATAATCGCAATAAACAACAATATTGACAATTAAAAAAACTTTGCAATTTTATATTTTTTAGGTAAAAAAAATATATAATTAACTTCTCTCTTCTTCTTAAAAATTAATTTTGTTTTCAAATTGATTTTGTGTTAGTCTGTGTTTTGAATTATAATTTATTAATAATTAAAAAATTGAACTGAAATTAATACTGATTTGCTTTGATTTTATTAACTTCGTTGGCAAATACTAGGCAACCCCCACAAAAAAGAAAGGTCGATGTTCTATAAATTAAGATTGATAAAGCTGATCAAATCACGTTTATAGTAAAAGGCACGAAAGTTACTTCATTTTTGGCATTACCGGGCAGGAATGAATTATAATACAAAATCTTGTCAAGTGAGGTGATTTGATTTTTACATTCAAAATTGCGTTATAAAATATAAATATTCTTTTCTATTCAGTTCTTCTGTGTAAGAGTTAGCTGCCAATTGCTTGTAAAAAAATACCGAGTAAAAATATTCAAATGCAAAATAAAATAAACCAAATACAGATAAAAAGAAAAGTAAATACCCTTAAAAAAAATGACACATTCCAGCATAATGCAAGGAGATACAGCACTTCAAAAGAAATTTTATTCTGAGAGAAAGAAAAACATCGATTTCTTTCATTAAAACTTCAAACCAATCGGAAATTGGCAGCTGTACAAAAGCAGCAAAAGTAGAATTATCATTCCCTTGGTTCTATGCTTATATGCCCGCTGACCCTGTGGAACATAAGTTTGAAGATGAAATTGATCTGATCTTTTCAGGTTCGAGGTAATTGAGAGTGGAAAATTTGGATGTTTTTTCAAAACGTCTGCTTTTGATTGGTG
>BPLR01005730.1:0-52772 GCA_021605095.1 Caerostris extrusa | reverse complement strand
TCATAATATGCTGTAGGAAGTTGTATTTCCAGACAATTGTATTATTTGCAATGATTTTGAAATGATATTATTTTAAATAAAGACATTTATACATTTTCTCATTGTGTTGTTTTTTCAATGTTTATTGCAATACAATGTTTTTTCATTGTTTATTGCAATGGAAATTTACAATCGATTCATTTACCTACTTGTGCGAATTGCTTAAATTGCAGTGTGAATGATCCGTGCACACTATCACTGCAAGATTCAGCAAGAAAACTGGTTGGGTTTTGTTTTCGAGCTACATTGTTGTGCAACATGAAAAAGCTCTGCCACTCATCTTCTGAGTCTTACAGCAATCACACCGCAATATCGTTCTGGTGCCGGGCTGTCGATGTCGCGGATCAGATTTCTTTGTGCACGGGACCCGAAGAAGTAACATTAATATGCGAATATTTAGATTCATAGCTTTTGTTTCATTATTTGATTTTAAATGCTCCTTGCGAATAATACAGCAGCGAAAACTGTATACTTTTTGTGATATCTCGATTTCCATAGCTTTTATCTACCTTAAGTGCGGTTGTGTTCGAATGTGCATCGTGTTGGAAAATGTTATGTCGATTGTCTAATAATATTTATGCTAAAGTAATTTAACGAATAAATGGTTTTTTTTCTGATAGGATTTACCAAGGTATTTAAAATGATTCATGGGAAAAACATGATCGTAGAATTGCGAAGAATACTTTTTAACAAAATAGATTCAATTCAATTTTGAATCAAGTTTGCTTGATCAAGCAAAAAGTTCTACAATTTGCAATAATATTGTATAAAAAAAATTAACACGTGATTTAACCTAATTCTATATAAGCATTAAAAATGTAACTTAATTCTAGTAAGGTGATAGGGGCATTGTTCTAATAGTCGTTATTGAAGTAACAAAAGTATAAATAAAATGTTTTCAAATTCTTTAACAGGATAGTATTGCATTTTGGGTTGCATATTGTGAATGCACTTTTAAATTACTTTGAAAAGTGTGTATTGAAAATGACAGAATTATGTTTTGAATTATATACGTTAATATAATTAATACGCGAAATAGATTTTAATTTAGAAAACGCTGGTTTTTCATATATTTTGCTATGTTTAATTTTCCTAGTTGATAACTTCCGAAAAATCAACAAGAGCAGGTTTTAAATATAAATTCAAGAGTAGCTCTAATTTGAGAAGTTTAACTGAAGTTTTTTTCTTTTTGATTCGTTCACATTAAAATACGAAAATAAGTTTTAATATAGTTTACTAATTCATAAAGTGCCAGGAGAGAGTGTCGAATTCTGCAACAAAGGATTCTTCGTTCGAAACTCGATAAGTCTCCTAACTGGAAGTTTTTTTAGCGAGGATTTTTTATTCCGAGAATGGCTATAAACCTGTAGGATGGAAAGTCCTTTTGCGGTTTGAGGAGCAGGGTGTGTCTGAAATGACTCGCCACGAAAACAATGTAGCATCACCCATTACAAGACGCTGCATCCTGGGGAACGATGAAACTGCTACTTCTCTTTCCGTTCGAGAGAAAATGACTTCATTTTTTCGTTGTGCAATTTTTATCAAATTTACTGAAACGATATGACGTAGATTGCATTTCATCAATAGAGAAATACAATAATGACATTAAACAACTTCAGTATAATTTTTTTAGTTGCAATTATTTAGTTTCCCTTTCTGCGCTACGATATATCATTTCCTCTCAAAAACAGCTCCCGCAAGAAAAATAATAAATTAAATCGAAAATCTAGATGCGGATATACTTTTTAAATAAATACAATAAAATTAATTATTTTAAAAATGGTATACCGTAGTGAGTAAATTGACTCTCTAGAAAATGAATTTCGAACCTCTGGTCCACACTTTATATATAAAAAAATTAATTATGTACTAAAACAATAAGGTTTCACCACTAATTTGATGATTATTTGTTCTCTGGACATCCATTTACTATGGCCCTCGTTAAAGAAGAAATAATACCAAAAATTTGATTCTATACAGCAATTAATTACGCAGTTTCCTTTTCTTCTTTGTCAGAAATAAATATTCCGTTCTATAATGTTCGAAATTGTATCATTCTGTTGATCATAAAATGAGGTCGCATCCGTTTTCACTAACTCATTCTGCACTCTACATTTGCAAGCTACTCTACATTTCTTTAATCATTGTCTACACATTTAATTTCAACAATGAATACTCATTATTGCTTTGGCGCCACGATGGCCACCGGCTGCGCTCTGGCGTTTGTTACCACAGGTTTCAAAATCGACTCCTGGCGGTGGCACGGATGCTTTGAGTGGTTCGGAATCCATGTTAAACTGTAGGTCCCTGTCTAATTAGGCCAACGCATGCATAAATGACAGTAGAGCGACAAACCAAATCCATATTGTTTTGTGACTTTTTTACTTTCATAAAGGATGCATGAATTTTATTTACGGTGTAATACACATATTTTCAATATTATCTTAACTGTACATATTTTATTTATATTTATTATTGCATCAAACTTACTCCTGTTTATCAGTTTAATCAATATCGTTTTGAGAAGTTTTATTACTCACTTTGGGTTCTGTCTTATTTACTATTTTTCTAATATATTGGCTTCGTGGTTTCAGTCACTGAAACGTCTAAAGTGAATAAAGGGAAATTATTATTATTATTATTATTTTTTCTTATCCAAAGATGTACTTTTGGGTTTCTTTTTCATTCATTCATGATTCATATAATTGTTGCAATTTTTATTCCTTCTCTTCTACTCTTTTGGCATTTATTATTTTACCTTTTTTTAATTAGTTTCGTTATGTGTTGACAGAAATTCACCCACATCATTCCCTAAGTGTAAACGGACATCTCATCTCTAAACGATTCGTGCTGTGTTGTTTTGTAGCAGTCAAAGTAGGTGTAGAATTTCTTAACTTGTGATCTTGATCCCTGAAGGCAGTAGCTAAATGAATAGCCTTAAAATAAATTATTTTATCTTAAGCTTCAAAAGATGATGTCACTACGGGTGACTTGTAATACAAGGATAAAATTTTGCTTTTAAATTATGAAATTAATTTTTCACCTCCTGTGTTCAGTTTCTTACTCTTCAACATCTTTCAATATTTCTTTTTTCTCTCAGCCTTTGAGTCTCCGCGTGTCCTGAAAATTCAGTTCATTTTGCGGAGATTTTAGATTTTATTTCATATAAATCAACATTAAAGAATGCGAGATGAAAATTTCGTTTTTCAAATATGAATTTTTTTTTGTTCAAATGCAGCTGGCAAACACTTAGACAGTCCTGCATGCCTTAAGGCAAGCGCCGCACCGACGTTACTCACTTAGCACTACCCAGGAGGTGCGTGTAGCTCGAAGAGAAGCTCGGATGTGGGGTAATAGTACCCCGTAACACTCTACGATCCTGTTAGACCGGGACCTACGGCTTAAGTGGATTCAGAAATACCAAACATCCATGGCTTTGCCGTTACTCGAACCCAGGAAACCTTTGATACCGAGCTCCAGAGCGCTAGCCACTCGGCCATTCAGGCCCTCAAAAATATGAAATTAAAATGAAAGAAAATCTTCATTTCTTTCCATTGTAATGTTATCTGGTTGCATGCACACTTCTTATCTTGCTTGAGCTCTAAAAGAGACATTTTCTGGCAGAAACATTTATAGTGCCTATAAATCTATCGCCAGAAATTCTCTGATGTCTTGACAAGAAGCTTTCGTAGCACACTAGTTGAGTTTCAAACCTATAAAAATTTCGAACCTTAACTGGAAAATTTGATCTGGGTCATTGAAGGCTGTTCCTAAGTAAAAGATAAATTGTCTATTTTGTATTTAGAAACATTAATTTCTCCCCTTCTGTTGTATCCTACGACACTTTTACCTTTAACCTAGATATACCTTTACATCCACATCAGTGGTTAATAATCCTCGAGTTTTGAAAAATCCGAAAAAAATTCCAAATTTATAAAAAAAAAAAACTTATCTCTGTATGTTCGAGAAAATCTTATTTGGATGGATTATATTTTTAAATATAGAAGTACTAGAGCTTCTTTAATTGCTGGCCGATTGAACACTCTAATAATGAAATGAAGTGAAGGAAATTTGCTATTTGTCAGTTATGTAAAGGAAAATATTTACACCAACACAAAAATCCCTTCGCTTTCATTGCAATAATTCAAAAGTTTTTTTTTCCTTGTCAATCTCGTATTCTGATAAGAGCATTAAGCCATGGCTCGGGCTAGTGGACCCACTGTGAAAGAAAGCGGTTTTGTGTGTGATATGTGCGGAAAACGATTTGCCAAGACATGCAATTTACAACAGCACTTGCTTTGCCACTCGGGATTAAAGCTTCATGCGTGTGACATATGTAACAAGAGATTTCTTAGAAAAGGTCATTTAAAACAACATTTAGAAATTCACGAGGGATCAAAAGCTCACGCGTGTAAAATATGTAAAAAAGACTTTTTACGGAAGAATGAGCTTCGAATCCATATGGTCGTTCCCACCAAAGAGAAGACAGTTTGTGTGAAAAGGCATTTGGACAAAGTTCATCTCTGAGGCTGCATTTGAGGACGCATACGAAGGAGAAGCCTCATTCCTGCGAGTTGTCCAATAACGCATTTTCTCCGAAGATTGTTTTTAAACCCATTACCTCGTCCACACCGGAGAAGCCGTATGTGTGCGAGGTATGTCAGAAAGGATTTTTCCCAGAAAGGAAGTTTAACAGTTCATTTGCTTACTCATTCCAAAGAAAAGCCCTTCGTGTGTGATGTATGCCGAAAAGGATTTTCCCAAAAAACCAATTTATCGCGTCATAAGAAAACTCATACGAAGTAAATATGCGAAAATTTTTCTTCAGTTCCTTTTGTCAAAGTAGACTCTTTTCTTAAAAACCTTTTTTTTTCGAGAAGATTGTACTTTCGTGACAATCAATTGTTAGTATGCATTTAATACTATTATTTTTTCAATATTTTATTGCGAAACATCTTCCTTTTAATCATAAATGTTAAAAAGTTCAATTTTCTCTTCATACTGAAGAATATGTAGTGAAGAATGTTTCTTAGGTTTCGTAAAGTTTTCTGAATGGTTAAGAGTAAACGGCATGCAACCTCTTCTGTGTAAATTAAATTGGGTTTTGAGCAATGTTTGCTGAATTATATTGCAACATAACTTTAGCAGTTTTTATTTATATATTGTTCTAATAACAAATAATTAATGTAGGAAATTTAAAGAATTTTTTAATATGTATTTAAATGAATTTTTAAATTTTTAGCTTCAATTTTATAAATATAACATTCTGAAATTTATTATTAACGATGTTTAAAAGTAAATTTTATTTAACATGTATTACTGTAGAATGTTTTGTTAAGGTGAAATATGTCATATAATATGAGGCAAATGTAACTGAATAGTTTTTAAAATTTTTGTAAGAAGATAATTTTACTCCTGACGATTTTTTTCAGAGAATGTTTTATAATATGTTGCATGAAGATTGTATTTCGAGACAATTGTATTATTTGTATGCAAGCTGAAATAATATTTTAAATGAGACATTTATTCGTTTTCCCATTTTGTTATTTCTTGAATGTTTGTTGTAATAATTTCTTCACAGGTAAGTGCAACCGATTCACTCATCTGCATGTGCGAATCGCTCCAATTGCCATGTGAATGATCCGTGCACACACTATCGCTGCAGGATTCAACAAACTCTTGTTGGAGTTTGTTTCTGCGCTACATGAATGTTGTACAACACTAAAACTGACTTTGTCACTCATCTTCTAAATCTTGCAACGTCGCACCGCAATCTCGTTCTGGTGCCGTGCTATCGGAGACATCACGTATCAGATCTGTTTGTGTGGAGGACCCGAAGAAGTAACAACAATATGCGAATAATTAGATTCATAGTTTTTGATTTCGCTATTTAATTGTAAATGCGCCTTGAAATCTAATGCAAGACCGAAAACTTTATAAACTTTGGAGATATCTCTCTATTTCTATAGCTTTTCACATTTGTCTTAAATGTGTATTTTCCCAATATGCCTCGTGTTGAAAATTTTATGTCGATTGTTTAATGATTTTTATTTACACTAAAGTAATGTAATGAATAGAAAGTTGCTTTTTTCGGACATAATTTACAAAACTATTTAAAATGGCATGGAACAAATTATCACGAAGTTGTGGAAAATACTTTTTTAACAAAATGTATTCAAATTAATTCAATTTTGAATCAAAAGTTTGCCGGATCAAACAACAAAGCTCTACAATTTACTATACATTTATATAAAGTTAACATGGATAATTAACTAATTCCATATAAGCATTGTAACGTAATTCTAGGAAAGAACTAGTTGTACTGTTATGAATAAAAATAAGTCTTTATAGAAGTAACGAAAATCTAAAAAATGTGTTCAAATTCTTAAATAGAATAATATTGCAATTTCAATTGTATACTGTAAATGTACTTATAAAATTAAAAAGTATGTATCGAAGATGACAGAATTATTTTCTTAATGAATTTAATACGCGAAATATGTTTCTATTAAGAAAACGCTGGTCTTTTTATATTGTGCTATGTTTGTATTTTGCAAGTGGATAACTTTACGAAAAATCAAATGAGGAGGTCTTAAGTTAAAATTCAAGACTAGCTCTAATCTGAAAAGTTTTTTTCTTCAGTTATTATTTTGTTTCGTTCACATTTCAATGCAAAATAAAGTTTTCATGTAGTTTTACTAATTCATATAGCGCCAGGAGAGAGTGTTGGATTCCGCAACAAACGGTTCTTGGTTCGAAACTCGATAATTCTCTAAGCGGAAGCCGTTATCGTGGATTTCATTCCGAGAATAGGCTATAAAAACCTGTACGATGGAAAGTCCTTTTGCTGGATTCGATGTTTAAAGCCCTTATACGAATGTTCGTTCGAAATCACTCAAGAATAATACGAATGCATTGTACTATTGTCTCCATTACTCGTGCTGCACCCTGGGAAACGATGAAACTTGTACTTCTCTTCAGTTTGAGGGCAAAATGACTTTGTTTTTTTTTTTTTTGTCGTGCAATTTTATCAATTTACTGAAACAATATGCTTTATAGATCATATTCATAAATAGATAAATATATTTGTTGTATAATAACAAAGTTAAACAACTGCAGTATAATTTTATTTTTAGTTGAAATTAGCTAATTTCACTTTCTGCGCTACAATGTATGATTTCCTCAAAGCAGTTCACCAGAAAAATGATGAATTAAATCGGAAATCTTGATGCTGAATTACTTTTTAAATAAACAGAATAAAATTAATTATTTGAAAATGGTATATCTGTAGTGAAAATTCCTTTCGTTGAAAAAGGAATTTCGAACATTTTTCTACTTTGATGTCATAAAAAATGTCGATTATGTAAAATTTCACCCTAAATTATTGATTATTTGTTTTCTGGACATCCATTTACTATGGCCTTCGTTAAAGAAAAAGAATACTGAAGCTTCCTATTCGCCATCGCTACTCAAGATTCCATTCTATGCAGCAGTTAGTTACGCACTGTTCCTTTTCGAATATCTTCTTTTTTCAGAAATAAATATTCAGTTCTATAATATTCGAAATTCTTAACGTTCTATTGATCCTAAATGAGGCCGCATCCGTTTTTACTGACTCATTCTCACACTTCATTTGCAAGCTACTCTACTTTTTTTCTAATCATTCAGTCTGCACATTTTAATTACAACGATGAATATTCAATATTGCTTTTGTGGATTTCACCTTCATAAAGGTTGTGTGCATTTTATTTGAAATGTTTATTTTTATATTTTGTTATATTAACTGTATATATTTTTTATTTTCCATATTATGTTAACTATACAAATTTTATTTATATATATATATTTTTCATTGTCAAACTTGAGTCTTTTATATCAGTTTAATTCATATTGTTTTCAGGAGTTTTATTACTCACTTGTGTTGTGTCTTACATAAATTTTTCGTAAAATATTGTCTTCATGGTTCACTCACTGAAACGTCAAAAAGTGAATAGTGTGAGTTATTATATTTATTTATTTTTTGATCAAAAGGGGGCACTTTTGTGGTTTCTTTCATTCTTGCAGGATTCAAATAATTGTTGCAATTTCCATTCTATTGGCATTTTTTTATCCTCCTTTTATTCAATTTCATTGCGTGTTTACAGGAATTCAACCACATCATTTCAAAGTGTAAAGGACATCTCAACTCTAAACGAGTAGTTTGATGTGGTGTAGTAGTAAAGGTAGGAGTAGATTTTCTTAAAAGTGACCCTGATTACTGAAGGCAGTAGCTAAACGAATAGCCTTAAAATAAATTGTTTTTCTTATGCCTCAAAAGATAATGTTAATACTATGGCTTATAATGTAAAGATGAAAAGTTCCTTTGAATTATGAAATTAATTTTTACCTCTTGTTATCAATTTCTCAATCTTCATCACCTTTCGTCATTGCTCTCTCTGTCATCCTTGAGTCTCACGTGTCCTGAAAACTTCAGTTCATTTGAGGAGATTAATTTTATTTGGTAGGAATCTCCATGAAAACATGATGGCTGAAAATTTCTTTTCAAATATGAAGAGAAATGGCTTCGCTTTTCGTTATTTGACTTTAGAAAAAAAGTAACGAATTCAAGGGAATTTATTATTTTACAGCCATTTGCTTGAATGTACTTTATGCATATTTTTGTAGCGATGTAAAATGCGCATCCCTTTCTTTTGTGGTATCATTTGGATGTATGCACACTCTTCTAATCTTGCTTGATCTCAGCAGAAGGAACTTTTTTTTTTTTTACTAATGCAGCTGGTAAATACTTAGACAGTTGTCTTCGATTTCTTAAGGCAAGCGCCGCACCGATGTTACTCATTTAGCACTACCAGGGCATGTGTAGCTTGAAAAAGGCTACGGACGCGAGTCACACTACCCCCACAACGTTCTGATCCTATTAGGACCGAGATCTACGATTTAAAGTGGTTCTAACCACTACAGACATCCATGGCACCACCGAGACTCCAACCTAAAACCTGCAGACTGCTAGCCCTCGGCTATCGGGTCCTGCAACAGAAAAAACTTCTGACCGACAAATTTACAGTGCCATCTCCGGTTTTGACAAGAAGATTTCGTGTCACACTTGTTGCATTTGGAACTTATAACACAAAAGACTGAAAATATGATCTGTGATAATTGGAGGCTGTTCCTAAGAAAAATGCCTTGATGGTTAAAATGTTCGTTTTTGTATTTAGAAATAATAATTTGCCCCTTCAGTTGTATCTTTTACCTTTAACATAATGGGTGGTTAACAAGCCTCGAGTTTTTAAAGTTCCATTTTTTTTTTGGGAACATTTATGGGAAAGCTTATTTTGTATGTCCAACAAAAAGCCTCTTTTGGATTAATTACTTTTTTAAATATAGAAATACTACGGCTTCTTTAATTCCGTTTGCCAATTCTAATAATAAAAAATGAAGTGAAGGAAATTTGCTATTTGTCAGTTTATTTAAAGGAAAATATTTACACCAATATATAAACCACTTCGCTCTCATTGCAATAATTGAATTTTCTCCCTGTGAATCTCGTATTTTGATAAACACATTAAGTCATGGCTCAGCCTGCTGGAACCACTGTGAAAGAAAATGTTTTTTTGTGTGATAGTTGTGGAAAACGATTTGCTCTAAAGTGGAAATTACAGCAGCATTCACTTTGCCACTCGGGATCGAAACCTCATGGTGCGACATATGCAATAAAAGATTTCTTAGAAGGGAGATTTAAAACAACATCTAACAATTCACGAGGGAAAAAACCTCACATGTGTGAAACATGCAAAAAAGGCTTCTCTCGAAAGGATAAACTTAAAACCCATATGGTTGTTCACACCAAAGAGAAGGCACACAAATGCAGTCTGTGTGAAAAAGCATTCGGACAAAGTTCACATCTGAGGCAACATTTGAGAACTCACACGCAAGAGAAGCCTCATTCGTGCGAGGTTGTGCAATAAAAAGTTTTCTCGCAAGCATCACTTGCAAGCCCATTACCGCGTCCACACCGAGGAGAAGCCGCATGTGTGCGAGGTATGTCAGAAGGGATTTTCCCAGAAATATAATTTGACAGTTCATGTGCGTATACACACCGAAGAGAAGCCGTACGTATGCCAAACGTGCCAGAAGGGTTTTTCGCAAAAATCTAATTTAGCTGCACATTTGCTTACTCATTCGGAAGAAAAAGCCTTTCGTGTGTGACGTGTGCCAGAAAAGGATTTTCTCGAGAAGTCAGTTTATCGCATCACAAGAAAACTCATACCAGGTGAATAGGCAAAAATTGTCTGCAGTCCTTTTTCTCAAAATCCAGAGTCCAGATTCAAGTCTCAATCAAGATTCAATCTAAAGTCCAGATTCTCATAAGATTGTACTTTCTTGACAAATACCCGGGAAAAATCAATTATTTTTATGCATTTTTTTTTATGTATTGACTTTAATTTTTATTTTATTTTTATGTATTGACTTTAATATTTTTATTGTGAAACATCCTTTTAATCATATGCGTTAAAAGGTAAAAAGTTCAATTTTCGCTTTGTACTACAGAAAGTATTTCAGGTTTGTAAAAGTGTTCTGAAATAATAAACGGTATGCAACCTCTTCTGTGTAAATTAAATTGGGTTTGAGCAATACTTTCTGAATTATATTGCAATAGAATTCGAGCAGTTTTTATTTATATATTGTTCTAATAACTAATAATTAACGTATAAGTTTTAAAAAAGGATCTTTTAGTATGTATATAAATGCATTTTTTAAATTTCTAGTTTCATTTTTATAAATATAGCATTCTGTTATTTACTATTCACGCTGTTTAAAAGTAAATTTTTTATTTATAATGACATGTATTACTATGGGATGTTTAAATTAAAATATATCGTATAATATCTGCTAAATATAGTTGACTACTATTAATTTTATAAAATTTTTGTGAAAAATAATCCTACTCCTGACGACTGTTTTTAGAGAATGTTTTTAATATGCTGAAGAAAGACTGTATTTCAAGACCATTGTATTATTGTATACAAGTTGAAATAGTATTTTAAATAAAGACATTTATTCATTTTTCAAAATCTGTTGCGTCTTCAATGACTCTTGCAATACTTTCTGCACGAGAAATTGCAACCGATTCAGTCATCTGCCGGTGCGAATTGCTCAGTTGCAATGCGAATGATCCCGTGCACACTATCACTGCAAGATTCAGCAAAAACTTGTTGGGATTGTTTCCACGCGCAACATGAGTATCATGAATATTGTGCAGCATGAAAGCGACTTTGTCACTCATCTTCTGAGTCTTGCAACGTCACACCGCGATCTCATTCTGGGGCCGGGCTATCTCAGATATTACGGATCAGATCTGTTTGTGTAAGGTACCCGAAGAGTAACATTAATATGCGAATAATTAGTTTCATAGCTTTTGTTTTCCTTATTTAATTTTAAATGCTCCTTGGAAATGTAATACAAGAAAAAAAACTGTAAATTATTTGCGATGTTTCGATTTTTACAGCTTTTTCACATCTCGCATAAGTGCTGTTTTTTGTTCGAATATGCATCGCGTTGAACGTTTTCTGTCGATTGTCTAATAATATTTATTTACACTTAAAACGAAATGAATAAACAGCTTTTTTTATCGGATATTAATTAAAAAATACAAAACTATTTAAAGTGACAAGGGAAAACATTACCACAAAATTGTGAATAATACTTTTAACAAAATGGATTCAAATAAATTCAATTTTGAATCAAAAGTTTGCCCGTTCAGATAACAAAGTCCACGATTTGCAGTACGTATATATATAAAAGTGAACATGTGATTTATCCTAATTCTTATATAAGCATTAAAATGCAACTTAATTCTAGGAAGGCCCTAGGGGCATTATGATTAAAAAATGTTCTTAGTCAAGTAACAAAAGGATGAATAAAATGTGTCCAATTCTTAAACCGAATAACATTGCATTTTGAGTTTTATAGTGTGAATACACTTTTAAAAAATACTTTGAGGAAGTATGTATTGAAGATGGCAGAATTATTTTCTTAATGAATTTAACACGTGAAATATATTTTAATTAAGGAACCGCTATTTTCTTATATTTTGATACATTTAAGTTTTGCAAGTAGATTAATTTACAAAAAATCAACAAGAAGAGGTTTTAAATTTAAATTCAAGATTAGCTCTAGTCTGAAGAGTCTTACTAAAAGTTATTTTCTTTGATTTCGTTCATATTTGAATGCGAAATGAATTTTTATTATAGTTTACTAATTCATAGAGTCCCAGAAAGTGTGTCGAATTCTCAACAAACGATTCTTGGTTCGAAACTCGATGAGGATCTTAATCGGAAGCTTTCATAGAGGATTTTATTCTAGGAATGAGCTATAAAAACCCTGTAGGATGGAAAGAAACCTATAGGTAGAATTTCTGCTATATTTGAGGAGGAGGGTTTGAAGTCCTTACACATTGGAATGTTCGTTCGAAATGGCTCCAGGACGGTACGAATGCAATGTAGTATTACTCGTGGTGCACCCTGGAAAACAGTGAATCTGCTGCTTCTCTTCCGTTTTAGAGGCAAATGACTTTGATAAAAGTGTACAATATTTAAAAAAACCATTTACTGAAGCGATATCCTGTTGTCTGCTGGCTAGCGACTAGTTGTGTCAGGTGGACGGAAACACTCCAATCTTTTTATTTACAATACTTAACATACACTTCAATACATATGGCACCCCTGAGCCTCTTCTGCAGTAGCATTAACGGTTAAAAACCATGAACACATCACGTACGGTCCCTGATCGTATATCTCGCGTTTTTCTCGTCATCTCAAAATCTAACTGCTTGCCCTTACCAGTTCACACAGTTATGGTGCCACTCACAGTGGCTGACTTAATGATTATTTGGTCTCTGGTCATCCATTTAAGACAGAATAATTTAAAAGTCAGTGCATTAAAATTAAATATATTTGATATAAATAATCTTTAAAATCAAGATATTTAATGTGATTAAAGTTTTATTCCATATATATTTAATTTTTTTTTTTGGATAAAATAAAATATATATTATACCCACTCATAAATAAATGTGACGAAATTAAATACTATAGAAATAAGAGATGCAAATTGATTGTTATAAAATAAGTTTAAATTCAAAACCAACTTAAGCATAATACAAAGTAATCCTGTTGTGCAGTTTTTGGATTTTATGTAAAAAATAATTTGTATCTGGAATACCTGGAAGAGGGTTTTGTTTTATTTCGTAAAATATTCCTTGCAATGTAAAAAATATTTTAAACAGCTAGTTTTTAAAAGTTAATAAAAAATAATATATAAAACAATTGGTTTTGTTATAATTAGAATGAATATATTGAAATATTTATAATTTTATACACCCTTTATAATGAAACATATGAAGTAAAGTATTTTTATCCTTGGATAGTGTAAAAAATATCTTTAATTATCTTTGATACATAGACAAATATAAGCATTTAGCTTTCACATTTTTTTTATTGACGTGAAGTAGGTGTTAAAATATCATTTAAATTTTTCCAATAGTTAGAATAACTAAATATAGAAATCAATTTAATAATATAATACAAAAAGAATTATTTCTGAACATAAAGGGATTCGTGATTCGAGTTTGAGATCGATGCTCGACGGTTAGCTATTTTATCTTAAATTAAGGTTTTGCAAAACATTTCATGTAAAAAGAGAGAAAGAAAAGAAAAAAAAAAAAAAAAAAACCCACTATGACGCTACCTTACTATGCTCTGTGAGTGAAGAAAAACAGTATAATCGAGAAACAGTTAATCTATTTAACTTAAAATTCCTGTTATAGATGAAGATGTACAGCCATTTCATTTCTATAACCGCAATCGCTTTGAAATCCTTTGCAAAAACCTTAAATAAAATCGATCGTCTCTCCAAATATTATATGCTGAGGATATGTCTCATTTCAAACAGTGAAAAACAATTGTTAGTTTTAGCTTCAATAATGTAATGACAGAAAACGTAGGATCGCAATTTTTATATAGAATAAAATCAGTGTGAAAACGATGCATTTCTATGTATAACTATGTATATGATATATATATATATATATTTGGAGGAAGAGTCAATTCGTTTCTGAAAGCAATGTCTGCAGCTGATTCAACTTTAACACAGTATATCAAAAAATTTTTTCTCTATGATATGATTCATATAAAAGAAAACATGGACTTAGATTAGTCATTTCGGCAAATGTGAAATGAAGTTTTTCTCTCAACTTGACGTATGGATAATAGATATAATTTTTTTTTAAATTTTCATTTAGGAATGGAAATTTATAAAGCTGGAGAATATATACTAGGTTCAGTAGTGACCAGGATCTAAAAAAGTCATCTTAAAAGCATCCGTTAGCGAAGAGTTTCACCAAGTGGAAAATGTCTGATACAGAGGCTGAGGATTTATAAAACATTCTTTTCAATTGAATTACCAAGATTCTTTTGCTTGTTTGAAGCAATTTCGATTCAAAATGTATTTTTTTTCTTGTATTCATTTTGTCAAAAAATATTCTTTTGCATTCAATCAAATTGATGTTTATTCAATCTTTTTTCATTGTTTAAAATTATACATCGTAAATTATATAGAAAAAAAAAACTTTTTTACCCATTCCATAGCTTATATTACTTTAGTGATATAAAATAACAGCAGACAACCGAAATCGAGTTTTTAAAAACGATACTATACGAATATTTCAGAATTTAAATAACAAATAAAGTAGTTATTGAATTCGAAATATTATCATAAAATTATAAATTCCCTATACGAAGGATATTAAATTTAAAAATATTAATAAAGAAAGAAAGCTATCCATCAAAGTTTTTGCGTTTTTCGTTATTTCTTCTGGGAACCGACATATCTCATCCATGACAGCCAACGGCCATACCATGCTGAATATACCGGTTCTCGTTCGATCACCGAAGTCAAGCACCATCGGGCGCGGTCAGTACTTGGGAAGGTGACCACCTGGGAACTCCACCTGACGCTCGGTGCCACAGGTTTCGGGTTCGAACCCGGCGGTGCCATGGATGTTTGTAGTGGTTCGGAATCCATTTTAAGCCGTAGATCCCGGTCTCCTATGACTGTAAGAGCGTCACGGAGCCAAAGTCCGACTTCTACCTACGGGTGCTCCATCACAACAGAAGCTGCTTCCTTCTCCTTCAATCATGAGTGCGTATGGGCTCGTGGGCTTGGCCAGCCAAGTGGGATAAGAAACAAACAATACATCTCCAATAGCCCAGCATCAGAACGAGATTGTGGCGTAACGTTGTAAGATGAATGGAAAATCATTTTTTATGTTGGACGATATCCATGTAGCCATAGCGCAGAAACACAGCAGCCCATTAACTCTCGCCTAAATTTTGCACTTATAGTACGCAGGGAATTTTCACAATGCAATTTGAATACTGCTTCGGGATGATCTTCCTATGCAGGATGATTTAAAATGATTTTCCCAATAGAAATATCTATAGGGCGGTTGAAATAAAGATAAGAACGGAACACGTATATTGTTTGTAACTGCTCCGTGTGAATTATTTCTCAAATCAAATAACATTAGTAGAAGATGTAATTCATTCCAATATCGTTGATCCGTGCGATTTCTTTCAATAAGAATAAAATCCGTCGTTATCCCTACTGGAATGATAATAAATAGGAATGACGTTAGGTTTACTGGTATTAAAGAAAACAATTTCTTTGTCTACAACAAAAAATGTGGCAAATTTGAGGAAGATGAATTGACTACGAACATGCCTAGCTTTTCTTTCGTGAAATTTATTACAGCTCGGATGTTATTCTCATAAAACCATCAAAGTGCATGCATTTTACAGAAGCTTTACTTTTAATAATTAAATGTTTGATATAGAAAGTAATTTAAGTCACATTCATGCTAATAAAGGCATATTTCTTTTAACAGATCATGATTTATTTTTGAGTTAGAAGTTGTCGAAAAGCGATGAGGATGCAAATGTCCTCTTGAAGTCCGACTCCACCGTGTCTTTGCAGAAGAGGCCAACAAGAGAGAAAAAATCGACGAATGTCAGTCTGGGTGCGATAAAAGCTTTGATTTATTCAGAGTTATGTTCTGTACTGCAAGTGCAGCAAATTGACACCAACATTTTATTTCGTCAAATCCATAAATCACTTCCCAGGGTGTGCATTTCAAAATTCTGACAAGAAATAAATAATGTTTATAAAACTACAATAAAATAACCTTATACTGCCTTCAGGGCAGAACAATAAAATGAAATTCTGCTAATCCTATTCCGCCTACAGGGAAGGAAAAAGCTTTAAAAAGCCACGAAAGAACTCTTCAAAAGCTCAAACGTTCAACTTCCGAGCTTTTATGCAGAAATCGCATGAAGTCCACACGGAAGAGTAAAATGAGTCATTTTAAATTTCCTATGAGAAAGTATTATGGCAAACAATGATAAAATAACAAAGGAAAAGCAATAGACAATTTTATTTAAAATATTTTAAAAGATAATTTTAGTCATAAATATCTTGTGATATTTTATTTCGCAGGAAATTAAAAAAATTTTTTGAAAGAGTCTACCAACAATTGAAAGGAAATTTTTCTTGCAAAAGGTTTAAAAAATAAATTATTAGCTTATATTAATGCAAGTATTGTATTTACAAAACGTTACAACTTAAAAAAAAAAATTATAGTACTAATACGTAAAAGCCATTAAGTGAATAAAACCAATTCTATAAATCGTGAATAGCAAATGTCGGAAAGTTATATTTACAAAAGTAAAGTTTAAGTTAAAAATGCAATTAAATATGCATTAAAAATATTTCAAATTCATATATTAGCTATTGGATATTAAAATAATATATCAATATAAAACATGAAACTGCTCCAATTATAATAAAAACATTTTTAAAACTTATTACATTTAAGCAAATAAGGCTGCACATTGTTCATTCTTAATCATTCAGTAACTAAGAAAATCTACTTCCTCTACATATTCTATAATTTACAGAGAATGAAATTTAATATATAAAAAGTATAAAGCAACATTTATGATAAAAAAGGAAAATGTCCCACAATAAAATTTAAAAAACAATACGAGAGATGAAATGCATACGGACAATGAATTTTTCCGTAGTTGTCATCAAAGTACAGTTTTCAATGAATGTCGTTTTAAAACAGAGATAGTCTATTATGATAAAAAGATTTGCCAACATTTTTATATTTTTAGTTTGTATGAGTTTTCTTATGACTCAATAGATTTGCTTTTCGAGAAAATCCTTTTTGCATATATCACACACAAATGGCTTTTCTTTGGAATGAATAATCAAATGAGTAGTTAAGTATGACTTTTGTGAAAACCCCTTCTGGCACGTTTCGCATACGTATGGCTTTCCTTTGGTGTGTGTACGCTCATGAACTGTCAAATTTTGCTTCTGAGAAAATCTTTTCTGACATACCTCACATACGTATGGCTTCTCTTCGGTGTGTGTTCTCAAATGCTGCCTCATATTTGATCTACGGGCTTTTTTCACACAAATTGCATTTGTGCGACTTATCTTTGGTGTGAACAAGCATATGGCTTTTAAGCTCAGTTTTTCGAGAAAAGTCCTTTTGCACATTTCACTGCTGTGAGATTTTTTTCCTCGTGAATTTTTAAATGCTTTTTTAAATTGTATTTTTGAAGAAATCTTTTATTGCATATGTCACACGCATGAGGCTTCGATCCCGAGTGGCAAAGCAAATGCAGATTTAAATTCCATTTCTGAGCAAATCGTTTTCCGCACATATCACACAAAAAACCGCTTTTTTTACAGTGGGTCCATTTTGATCAGCCATTATTGAATGCTTTTGTCAAAATACTAGAGTCACAAATGGAAAAAAAAACTTTTTATTTACTACAATACACTATTGGTACAAAAAATTTCCTTTAAATACGCTCAAGTAAAATTTCTGACAAATAACAAATTTCCTTCATTTCATTTCATTATTGCAATCGCCAACACATTAAAAAAAGCCGAAGTAACCCTATATTTGAAAAGGGATTCATTGAAATAAAATTCCGTGGAAATCAATTTCAAGAAAGAAAAAAAAAACGGAAATGTTCCAAGAAGGAATGAAATTTTTTAACACTGGACAATTATTGACCTCCTATTAGGTGTGAAAGGTAGATGATAGAATAGAAGAGCACATTAATTTTTGGAAATACAAAGCATACATTTTATCTATGAAAGAGTTTTAATTAGGAACGGCCTTCAATGACCCACATTATTACTTGAATCAAATATTCTATTCTTTTTTACATGGGCGCAACAGCCCCATAGTGGGCAAAGCCATCTGCCTGCTGGCAGATTTCGAGAGAGAAGATGTTTCCATGTTACCGAGTAGGGTTTGGTGGCCTTACGCCCAATTCCGTGCAGTCCTATGAGACTGGGACCTGCTGTTTAAATTGATTCCGAACCAATACAAACATACATTGGTAACCGATATAATGCTACTCGAACCCGAAACCTGTGGAGGGGCACAACGCTAATCACTCGGTCATCAGGCCTCTAATTATGTTATAGTAATCGAACATTCGAACAGTAAGACAAAATAGATTCTTGACTGCTGCAGAAATAGGCATTATAATTTTTTTTTAACCGGAACGTCTTTCCATTGAGATCGAGATTAATCCGAAGAGAGTACACGCATCGACTTTTTTTACAGTGATTTCAAAAAAAAAAGTCATTTTGCTTTTATATTTGAAAAAGAAATTTTAGCCGAGCATGTTTTTCGCAGAGATTCATACCAAATGTTCTTTAAAGGAATCGAAGGTTTCCGGACAAAAAGGTATACATAAAACAGCAGAGAAAATAAAGCAGGGTGGATGAAAGAGAAATTCTCAACACCGATTTTAGTACGAAGAGCAAATAACTTCACATCATGATTAGAAGTAAAAGTAGTTTAAATAATAGAAATAAATGTTTTTTATCTTCTTAGTATAGGTAACCGGCGTAACATTATCTTTTAATGCATAGCATAAAAATATTTCATTTTAATTCTATTGATTTAGCTACTGATTTTGGTGATCAAAATCATATTTAAAAAGAACTACTACTGCTTCTTTATCTTTATTACTACTACTTCTAGCTTCTAGAGTTGAGATGTCCCTTTACAGTATGAGAGAGAGTTTAGTTTTTATAAACATGCAATGAAAGTGGAAAAAAGGATAAAAATTAAGAGAAGAAATGGGTGTGAAAGCCCCAACAATTATCTGAATCTAGTAATAATTAAATAAACTGAAAATTGTAAAAAAAAAAAAAAAAACAGCGAGTTTTGCGCGAGAATACAAAAATACGAAATTTTTTCACGGCATTCAATACGGACGTTTCAGTGACAAACAATGAATGCAGAAAATAATAAAAAAGAACTCAAGAAAAGTACTAAAAATCTGTAAATAATAGGAATTAAACTAATATACAGGACGTAAGTTTGCAAAATTCGTAGAAATAAAATATTTACATTAAACATAATGTGGAAAATACGTTTAGTAAATTGCAACACAATACAAACACTATTTGAAAATGTAAAAATCAAACAGCAAGATAGAAAACTCATCACAGTTTAAATTAAAGTGCACAGAATGATTAGAAAGATGAATAGATAGGAGACGAATAGTCATAGTAAATGGATTCGCCAGGATTTTATGATCAATGGAAGTATAAAATGCTCGAAAATGTTAGAACGAAACATTTTTCTGAGAAAAGAAGATAAAAGGAAAAAATACATAACTAACTGCTGTACGAAATCGAGTCTTTTTTGTGGCAAGGGCGATGGTGACTTTAAATCAGTGAGCCGGAATGTTCTTTGACGGAATGATTGGATAAAAGAGGTGACAGAATGAACCATAATTGTTTAAAATTCTGTGAGCATAATGTAGATGTATTGTATTAAATCACCCTATGTTATATCCATTGGAAAATTCATTGTAGTAAATGGAGCCACATCTTCGTGACAAATTACTTTCGATATTTATCACCATAAATTCTAAAAAATTATTTTTATGAAATATTCTTTAAATCGAATCGTTCCATAATACACTTGAGCCCGTTTATAAAAAAATTCTGAAAAAAAAAAAAAGAAAAAAAACACATCTTGGCCATATAATAGGTTTTACTATATAAATGATTTGATTTTTTTCCTTTATGAGTCAAACTTTTCAAGTAATTTTATAATTTAAGATTTTAGAAGTTTTTTATTTAGTTTTTGGTTTAGTTGTTTTTTAGAAGAAAAAAATTATTTGACTTCAAAAAACATATTCAATAGTTATAAAAACAATTGCTGAATTTGAGGAAAATAATTTTCAGTTACTTCTATTTCATTGTAGAATTTGGTGTCCTAATATTTTGTATTTGATATATATTACTTGCATACAGAAACAGCTTTGTTTCTTGAATAAAGATTTATCCAATCATTACAATGCACATATTTTCTTCTAAGAATTAAAATTACTCAATGATTACGTATGTACATATAAATTGTAGACTTAATTTTTGCTGCTATAAACTACTGATGTAAAATTTAATTTGGATCTATTTTGTTAAAATAATTATGTTATTTCAGATGTTTTTTATATAATTTATAAAATAGGAAACTAACTTTTTTTACGCATTACGTTGCTTTAGGGTAAATAAATATCATTAGTCAACCGAGATAATTATAAAAAACGATGCATAGTCAACAAATATTCAAGTTTCTAAAATAGAAAGAAAAAAAATTTATTGAAATTGAAACTTTATCCGTAGAATTATAATATAAGATTAAAAGACAAGTTTTATTTTTGAGACAACTGGATTTTCAAATATTAAAAATAAACGCTATGAATTTAATCCTTTTCGTGTCATTGTTGTTGGTCCAGGATACCCACAGATCTAATTCATTTATCTCCAATAGCCCAGCACCAGAATAGGATTGGGAATAACGGTACAAAACTCTGAAGATGAGTGGGAAAGTTCATTTTTCATGCTGTACAACATCCACGTAGCGCGGAAACAAACACAACAGCCCATTAAATCTCTGCTAAATCTTACAGTGACAGTATACGAAAATCTGTCACACTGAAATTCAAACAGTGCTTCGGGATGATCTTCACAATGCAAAATGATTCAAAACATTTCCCCAAATAATAACAGGCGTAGGATGGTTAAAAGTAAATGCAGGTGGAAGAAATTTGAACGCGCAGAAAGAAGGAACATCACATTTGGAACTCTTCCGTGAGACTCGATTCATCTATTCTTCAACATAGAATGAGTTATGCTTTCACTATATCGTCGATTCGTGCGACAAGATTTAATGGGAATAAATCGATTGCTGTTTTATTTATAGTTATATTTGCCTGCAATAAAAATGAGCTCAATTTAAGCACGGAGAACGCACCGACTACGATCATGCTTCCCCATCATGTCGTAAAGGAGGACGTTTTTAAGTTATAATTGCGACCCAAGGGTGACTAGTGGAATAATTAAAGATGGCTGCAAATTAAAGCTTTTCTTGTAAAAGAAAACTCGTTTTTTAGCAGACTTATACATTTTAATAACTTGTTAGCACGCCTGATATAAAACGAATTCGTTTCATACAAAATTATTTTTCTTGATTTCAAGTTCTAAAATAAATATGTTGGCATATCACATGTTAATGCAGGTCCCATCTTACGAGTTTGACCATCCTCCATGTCTCTGCAGAACCGGTCAAGGGGAGAGAGAATCAACGAACTAGAGGGAAGCTTTCAATTATTCTGAATGTTCTGTAATGCACCACAAGCGCATCCATGCAACACCAACTATTTATTTCATCAACTCAGTAACTAACTTCACTGGAAGTGTACTTCAGACAGGAAGTAAAATAAATTCTTATAAAACTGCAATAAAGAAGCGTTATCTGCCCTGAATATTTCAGTGTTTTTAAACAGAAAGTATATGCATTTCACAGAGAGAAAAGTGAATTAGTAGTAATTTTTATGAAGAAAGTAAACATTGAAGAAATAACAATAGAAAAATAAATGAATTTCTTTATTTAAAACTTTTTTTAAACTCTATTTTTTATGTATTCTTAATTACTTCTTAAATGTTTTTAACTTCTTGCATATTAAAAAAAATTCTCTCATTGTCATCTTTTGTACACATAAACATTCGTAATGGTGTGGGATCTTTCAGTGGGTCGTTTTCAATGTTGATGGATTGCTTTTTCGTCGGAAGTAATATATATATATATATATATATATATATGCATATGCAGAATACATCCACAGTTTGTTTATTTGGTTTATTTCGTTTATTAATTTCAGCTGCAGATACCTCCGAAGAGGAAAAAGTTATTTCTTGGCCTTCCTGTATATGTTTTCGAAAATCATGTATGCTACTAAACGCCCACTGATAGATATGGTTAAATGAATATGTTTTCATGTTTCAGGAAGAGAAACTTCTTCGAATTTTACCTGGTTGTTGATGCAAATTGCGCACTCTGCCACAAACTTCTCCAGTAAATTTGTTTGTGGATTTGGACAGTGATTCCAACACACGCCACTACCGGATCTGAAACTCTGTCCTTCTACGCTTTCAAGACTACTTGAACAAAAGGATCTTCTGAATAGGAAGAAAACGAGAGAGCAATTAAAAAGTTTGTTTTTTTCTTTCAAATGTCCAAGATGGAGGGTGGTTATCTTCTTTGCTACGTGCTGGTTTTTACGCTGTTGTCGTGTTCGTTTCGAAAGGCGGCGGCGGTTATGAATACGATCTCTACGTTACCGAAGTCGTCACCCACGACACCGTCGAATCTCTGCTGTCCAACACCTGTCGGGAAAGAGGAACGAGCGACGCGGTGTACGACTACCACTGCAAGTGCGACGACTCCTGCGTCACGTACGACACTTGCCGCAGTGAGCAGAGTCCGAAATGTCACCGAACCGGACGCCGACGTGAAGTGCGCCTCTCAGAGACGGTAGCGAACGACACGTGTTCATGGTCGACACGTGAAAGATGTTTATGTCGCGCAGTCGTCCCGACACGTAAACACCCACATCTACACTCACTGTCGCAACGCTGCTGAGGACAACGACAATCCCTTTCTCATGATTTCAGTGACCAGCAAAGTGACGAGAACCACCTACAAGAACTACTTTTGCGCTGTTTGTAACGAGGACATCTACATGGATCAGCTGACACCCTGGGATTTGAGTTTGGAAGGACAGTCAAACGCTTCGGAAGTGTATCTCATGTCTGCCCTGAGGTACAGCACTAAGTTCAAGTCCTGGGTGATCATGAGGAACGGAAGAAACATTTTTAAAATCTTCCCGTGTGTCCATAAGCCTTGAAGTTCCTGACAGTCTAGTGTCCGTGGTGCAGTTTTGCCGGAAAGACATCGGGCAAAATGTGCCACCGACTGCACCGAAGAGAAAGTGCAAAAAGAGAAGGGTGGCTCTTACATGGCCGTGGTGGCTTTATTGCAAGGGGAAAAGGAGGTCCTCTACAGAAACTCGCACTGCGCAATATGTAATCACATGGAGGCCAGCAGTCTTCGCTGTGGTAGATGCAGCTGGGAAGACAACATTGGAGTCAAAGAAGGCTTGTTTCGTATTGTGTTACGCGGCAGAATAATGAGCAGATACCGATGATGCATTTTCTGGAAGATGTAGACTATCAATGGGAAATGACGAATGTCATACTGAGCAGGGGCGATCCCAGCGTGATCTTGGGGGGCACTTTGAAAGCATCCTTAACTCCGCGGGGTGCGTATAAAAATTGTATATTTCCCGCTAGATTTGTACCCAATTATAGACATCTTTTAGAGGAAAAATTCAACACTAATTGTGTTATTATATTACTAGTATTCTTACATGCAAACATTAGTAATATAATATAAATGATACTAAGCGCACATTGCAGAAACTATATACCACTAGAAATGAAATATAAAAAGTATATAATTATAAACGAAAAAAAAAAGGAAAACCATTAGAATATATTTATTTTTTGACTCGTGCGATAAGCTTTCTCCACTCTTTTCACTTAGTTTCTACAAATCGACCTCCAATTGGGTATTTTATCGTACGGACGTTACGCTGTTAAGTGGTTGAGCGCGTAATTTGTATTGGTGTCCATTTCTTATTTTCAAAAACTGATTCTGTACGTGTAAGTTGAACCCAAAAAGTGCTGGACAATTTCAACTAAGTAATCTGATTTTCAAGTTATGAACAATCCACTGTGCAGAACTAGGTGATAGTCACTGCGGTCACTTAAAGTAAATATAGAAACTATATTAGGATATTTCAAGATGTGCGCTTCATCATGAAATTCGCAAAATATAATTTACTCCTGCGAACCTTGTAAACTCTTAAAAAACAGACAATATCTTTGTCCATGTTCGTAAAGATTATTTTACAATCAAAAATAATTTTTCACATTTCGAGACTTCATTTTTGAATATAAAAAAGATAAATAACAAAGAAACCAGTTTATCACATTGTCTTTCACCCTTGGCCATTATGAAAATAAATATATTTTGTAAAACCTGTGTTAAAACTTCACGGGCAGGAAAAGTGTTCAAGGCAGGCAGTGGGTTTAATTCCACCCCTGTACTAGAGGGATTTTGCCCATCTTTGGTGGAGTGTTTGTAAAGCTAGCATTTATTTATTCATAATGAATGCAAATTTAATATCTTGTATTTGGTAATTTTTTTTTATTTTAACATCCATCCTATATAGGGTAAGACTTTTTAAAAGGATTGAGATTCCTTTTCCCTTTTTCAAAGAATTTCCTGCAAAATAATGTCTCAAAAGTATGATGGAGCGAATTGATTGAAAGATTATTCAGAATATAATTGGTTTTTTCAGTATTTACTTTGATAAATAACGAAAAACCTTTTGTCCTGAAAATGTATTTTCATCTGTAACAAATTTGTTTTCTAACGGAACAACCTATAGACAGGCCTGCCAAGATGCACCCATACATTATGCTCACCCTTTTAACAATCTGGTGCATTCGCATTCCCTCACATTCCAGCATTCCTGCCTACCGATTCATCATGGCTAACATAGCGCCTCTTAGCCTCCATCGCTACTTAAACATCGGATTCTAATGCAACAGTTCGTTGAGCTACTCTTATTCTAGCTTCTTCTTCCTCTCAAATAACTTTTCAATTCTTATTTTTGAAATTTTTTATATCTCCAAGTTGATCCTAAAATGAGGCCGCATCTCTTTTTACTGACTCCTTTCACACTTCATTTGCAAGCAACTATTCACCTTTCTCTTCATATTCAGTCTGCGCACCTACTTTAAAATGATGAGGAGTACCTAACTTTTGCTTTTCGGATTTTTACATTGATTGATATAAGTATTGTATTGCAAAAGCATTTAAATGTATTTTCCTTTTGGAATGTTTACTGTAAATATTTTATTTCTTGTGAATATTTTATTTCTGTAAATATTTTATTTCTACATATTATTTTATTTATATTTATTCTGACTTACTCTGTATATCAATTTAATTCTATTAAGATTTTTTTTAACGCTTTACTTGTGTTCTAGTTGGTATGTACCACTTCCTTTTTTGTAAGACAGTGTCTGGATGGATTGCCACCGAAACCTCAAAAGTAAAGTAAATACTGTGAAATTGCCCTTTTCTTCTTTCATAATAATAATTCAAAAGCTTCTTCTTCTTTTACCCCGTTCTTGCTTCCATTTAGATAATTGTTGAAATTGTCTTCCAGTTCCCTCATCTTTTCTTCCTTGCAGCCTTTGATGGGCCATGAGGCTAGTGCTCTGGTATTGGTATCACAGGCTTCAGGCCGAACTCTGGTGGTGGTGGAAAATGCTGCTCAGAGTGGTTCGGAATGAACTTTAAACTGTTGGTCCCGCTCTGTTTAGTTCTCGTCTGCACAAGATGACCGTAGAGCGATAAACTAAAACCATCTTTTCGCCTCATTTTTAACACTCTTTTTCCACCGTCATCGCCCGTTGTACACGTTCCACCGACATCCTTCCCAAACTGTTAGGGGGACACTCGATCCCAGAAGAACTCGCGCAGTGTCCTGCTGTAGGAGTAGCTGTTCTTAAATAGGACCCTTGAAGGCAGTAGCTGAATGAATAGCCTTAAAATAAAATATCGTATCTATATTTTAAAAATATAATTTCACCTTGGCTATTTACAACACAAAGAGGGCAATGGTCTTTCAGTTTTTGCTCTTCTGCTCTGTTGTTTGCTGATCCTACTAAGATCGGTGTTGAGAATTTCTCTTTCGTCACCCTTTCTGATTCATCCCTGTCGCCCTTTGGGTCCTGAGACTTCAGTTCCTTTTTGGGAAGATTTAGATTTTGTTTGGTATGAATCTCCTCAAAAACCATGGTTCGATTAAAAAAATATTTTCAAATATGACAGTGCAAGGGTTTCATTTTTATTTTTATCCCATTGATATATGTAATGAGAGAATGAATTGCTGGGTTATTTCATTGTTAAATGATTTTATTGGGGTCTGATAGCCGAATGACTACCGCTCTTAAACAGTAGGTCCCCTGTCTAATAGGATCATAGAGCGTTGGGCGTAGTCTGAAAACAATATTCCATAAAAAAAGAAAACATCTCACGTTTCGAAATGTACCAATAGGCAGTCGATCTTGGCGCACCATGGGGCTGTTACGCCAATGATGATGATGATGATGTTTATTATTTCCAAGAGTATATGTAATGTACATTTTTAATCATGTGTAAAAATCATGTCTCTTTTCGATGTTTGATGAGCGTGATCCTAAATCCTCGCTCGGTTGGAATTTTCCTTTTCAAAATAAGAAAGTGAAATGGATTTATTTTATCCGTCATCACTTTGACGTTTGCGATAAGGAAATGAATTGAAGGACCTTATTAACAGAGGAAAAGATTGCAGGGGTGGGTTTAATGCATATTTGTATGTCCATATAAAAATAACGTCTTTTTCATTAAAACAGTTATGTGGATACATGGAATCTCTTCCAATTCTCCTCGATCTCCCAGCTGCCTGATGGCCAATTGGCTAGCACTCTACCTTTGGTACCCCAGACATTACGTTCGAACCCGAGCGGAGGCGAAATGTTTGTGAGTGGTTCGAAATTAACGTTAAACTCTAGGTCTCGGTCTAATTGTTCAATTTTGCCCAATGTGTATGCAAAATGAACCTAAAGCAAAAAAACTAAATCTTGATTTCCATGAAAGCACATTCTGTTAATAGATACAAAATGCTTCCTTCTGGTTCGGCCAAGAAGCTATTTTGGCTTACTGGTCGAATGTTAAATTACTATAAAACAATTGATTAAAATTATGATCTGAGTCATTGAAGGTCGTTCCTAATTTAAACACTTTCATAGATAAAATGTCAGTTTTCTATTTGCAAAGTTTAATGTGTCCTTCTATTCTATCATCGACCTCTCACACCTAATAGGAGGCCAATAATCCTTGTGTGCCAGAGAATATCCTCTCTTTTTGGATTATTTCGAAAAGCACATCGGTGTATATCCAAGAAAGTCATGCCGGGGATTCACGTTTTCAAATATAAGATCGTAAATCTTTTATTTATTTGTTGGAGATGTGGCAATTGCAATAATGAAGTGAAATGAAGAAATTTTTTCCTATCTGTCAGAAAATTGACATGACGGTATTTAATAGAAATTCTTCGAACCTACATAAAAATTGCAGCTCTTTCTCACTGTGAGTAGATAAACAGTTTTTATTTTCAAATACTACCCTAAACGCAATAAGTAATGGCTCGGCCTAGTGGACCAACCGTGGAAAAGAATGATTTTTTGTGTGATGTTTGCGGTAAGAGATTTTCTCAGAAATTCAAATTGAAACAGCATTCTATTTGCCATTCGGGAACGAAGCCTCATGCGTGCGACATATGCGATAAAAGATTCCTTAGAAAAAGCGATATAAAAAGACTTCTAATTCACGAGGAAACTAGAGCTCACGTGTGTGAAACATGCCAGAAAGATTTCGCTCGAAAGAATGAGCTTCGAATCCATATGCTTGTTCACACCAAAGAAAAGTCGCACAAATGCAGTTTGTGTGAAAAAGCATTTGGACAAAGATCATCTCTGAGGCGACATTTGAGAACTTACACGCAAGAGAAGCCTCACTCCTGTGAGTTGTGCAATAAGGCGTTTTCTGAGAAGCGGAAGTTTGTGGCCCATTACCGCGTCCACACCGAAGTGAAGCCGTACGTTTGAAGTATGCCAGAAGGGGTTTTCCGTAAAATATAGCTTAACTGTTCATATGCGTACACACACCGAAGAGAAGCCATTTGCATGCGAAACTTGTCAGAGGAGCTTTTCTACAAGAGGAAATTTAAGTTGTCACTTGCTTGCTCATTCGAAAGAAGAGCTGTTCGGGTGTGGTGTTTGTCATAAACGGTTTTCGCAAAAAAGATATTTATCACGTCATATGCAAATTCATACGAAGTAAATGTGAAAATATTTTTTGTAAATGTTTTTCTTAAAATAGACTTCATCTCTCATGGAAAAACTGGATTTCCAGACAATTGAACTTTCACGACAAATATGAAAAGATTCATTATTCGTATGCATTTCATATTATGTATTGTTTTTAAAATTTTATTACATAACTTTCTGTTTTTAAAACAAATAATTTACTTTTTATTAGAATGTTGTACTCTGCCTTTTATGTATTACAAACTGTTTATCTTAATATATTCTTGACAATGCAATTGGGAAAAAGATTTTCTTGTTTTACTGCCGTGAAACAAAGCCCGTGTATACTCTTGTCTCTAAAAGAAAAAAATTCGAATGTTTTTTGGAGTAAATTAATGTAATTGATTATGAATTCTGCATTGATTATTTTATAAAATTGACATTTAAAAAGTACTATTTAAATGATTTATGTAAAGGCACTATTTGATTTTAAACTTTATATTTAAGATTGTTATATCTTTTAATGTTTTATTCAAAATTACATTTTATTCAATGAATTGCTTTTTACTCATTACTATTGATGCATGTTAAGATAAAAACATTTAAATTGAGTGGTAAGTTGCATAAACACAAGTTCTTTACTATTTTTGCTTCTTGTAAGGAAGAAATTCTTTTAAATTTATAGGACGAATATTCTGCAGTTCTTTTTCTTCAAAATAGTCTTTTTTTAACGTGATTTCCAGGAGATTGTAAAATTTCTTGACAAATGCGGAAAAAGGAATTATTCGTTTGCATTTCGTATTGTATTGTCTTTTATAGTTTACTGCGAACCATCATCCTTTAATCACAAGTGTTCATTTTTATGTTGTAGCTTTATCAAGTTTAAATTCCGCCTTAGACTACAGTATCTTTGTAGTTAGAGAAAAAAGTATTTAATGTTCTTGCAAAGTTTTCTGATTAAAAATAAACTGTATGCAGCTTCTTCTGTGTAAATTAAATTGGGTTTGAGCAATGTTTGCTGAATTATATTGCAAAATAATTTAGCTGTATTTATTAATATACATAAATTATTGGTTATTAGAACAATACGAGTTTTAAATTATTTTTAATATGTATATAAAAGTATTTAAAAAATTTTTTATCTCTACCTTTTATTACTATATCATTCTGGAATTTACTAGTCATGACTTTTAGAAGTAAATTTTATTTACTTAGTGACCGTTACGTATTACTTATAGAACGTTGAAAGATAAAAAATATCATATAATGGTGTTAAATATAGTTTAATAATTTTTAAATGTTTGTAAGAATTTTTCAATGCTGTTGTTGACGACTCTTTTTCTGAGAATGTTTTATGATAGGGCGCGAAAAGTATTGAGACAATTGTATTATTTGTATACAAGTATTTTAAATAAAGACATCCCCACCATTCGGTTATTTCTTCAGTCTGTTGTGCTACTTTTTTCACGGAAAATTGCAACTGATTCAATTATCTGGGGGCAAATTGCTCCAATTGCAATGTGAATGATCCGTGCACACGATCGCTGCAAGATTCAGCAAAAACGTGTTGGGTTTGTTCCCCGTCACATGAATGTTGTGCAACATGAAAACCGACTTTGCCACTCATCTTCCTAGTCTGGCAACGTCACACCGCAATCTCGTTCCTGGTGCCGGGCTATCAGGTATATCGCTGATCAGATATGTTTGTGTGCGGGACCCGAAGAAATAATAATATGCAAATAATTAGATTCGTAGCTTCTTTGTTTTCGTCATTTAATTTTGAATGCCCTTGAAACATAATAACATGACTTTGAAAGGAAAACTTTATAATTTAGATATTTCGATTTGTACAGCTTTTCACATCTATATTAAAGCGCTGCATTGTTCGAATGTGCATCATGTTGATAATTTTATGTCGATTGACTAATGATATTTATTTTCACTTGAAGTGAATATAATGAATAAATAAAGTTTTTCGAATATGATTGACAAAACTATTTAAATTATGGGAAAGTATCATAAAATTGTGGAATAATACTTTTAACAAAATGGTTTCAAATCAATTTTTGAGTCAAAAGCTTGTCGGATCAACCCAAAAGTTCCTATGAGACAATACGGAATGCAACATAGCACGCCTACATTATCATGGTGCACCCTGGAAAACGATGAATCTACTACTTCTCTTCCTTCGAGGGACAAAAGAGAAAGACGACAAAGCGATATACTTGATAGATTGCATTTTATAAACAGAGAATTATTAATGGAATAACAAAAGCTAAAACAACTGCAGTATGATTTTTGTTTTAGTTGAAATTGGTTAATTTCACTTTCTGTGCTACGATGTATCGTTTCCTGAAAACTGTTCACTAGAAACAAATTAAAACGGAAAATCTAGATGCAAATTTACGTTTTAAATAAATACAATGAAGATTATTTCAAATGGTATTCTCCAGTGAAAATTGCTTTTGTTCGTAAAAGGACTGAACCTCTTTTCCATTTTTATCAAAAATAAAGCAAACATTTATGTTGTGTGCGAAAACAATGAAGTTTTTACTCCTGGTTTAATGATTGTTGGGTCTACGGGCATCCATTTAATTTAGGAGAATTTAAAAGTTAGTGTATTAAAATTAAATATATTGATGAGGAATAATCTAAGATACTTATTTTGAAGTTGTCGAGTTTTTCATGGGAGGGTAAGTTTTTGAGTAGGAGGACGAAAGATATTCGGCATTTGCCGCGTGCTTCAGTTATTTTGTCTTTAGACTGAAAGTATAATTTAAAACAAAGCAAACTTATCGGTGAGCACGAATCTAGAAATCAAATCAAGTCAAAACATTACTTTAAATTTTTTTTTTTTAAGGGGGATCTACTTTGGATCTGATGTTTGTCTCTCGAAAGGAAAAGATGCAGAAGATCTATGGCTTGTCAGAGTGCAACGACCAACGGTGGAGATGTTGCGCTGCACTCGTATTGTTCTCGGGTAGTTTTGAACGGACATTCGATGTGGTGTCTTTTGAAGTTCGTGCACACCTTCCCAAATCCAGCAGAAGGGCTTTTCTGCCTGCGGGTTTATGGGACGTTTAGAATAGAAGTATCGGTGAAGGCTATATTAGACCCTTTTGATGAGTTTCGAACCGAAATCCGTTTCGCGGAAAATTCAACGAGCCTGCTGCCGCTTTTGAATTATTAGTGTTTAGTTGGTTTATTAAAACTTCTTTTTTGGATTCAAATGAGAGTAATTAAAAATAAAATCACTTCTTTAGTAAGACTTTTAAATTTGAGCTAGTCTGGAATTTAAATTTAAAACTCCTTCAGGTTAATTTTTACATAAAGTTAACAACTTGTAAAGGAAAATAAGTCACAGTAAATCATTTTTTCATGTAGATATTACAGAACAAGCGTCTTCAAATTAAAATACAATCGTGAATAACTTCATAAACCAAATAATCTGACATTTTTGGATGCTGATGAAAGTAATCTATATATTTCCTATAATGTTATCCAAACATGCAAAATGAATCTTGAAATAACAAATATTTTTTATTTAATACTATATACACCATATATATTTTTTTTTTTTTTTTGCTTGCTTTGGACGTAGTTTTGATTCAAAGTATTTTTTGGGGATTGATTTTCTCAAAAGTGTTCTTTTGGAATGGTGGTTATAATGCTTAATAATGTTACTCAATGTTTTTTATTGTTTAAAGTTATTATGACGATTTTTGATGAATTTCATACAATGTAACCATATCGAACAGAATTTTTTTACCATTCCATAGGTTATATTACATTTATAGTGTATAAAATACCAATAGACAACCGAAATTAAGTTTTTAAACAATACCCATTCGAGGAAGATTTCGGCATTTAAGTAAGAAGGAAAAGTTATTGAATTGAAATATTATCACAAAGATTTTAAGTTCTATATATATATATATGGGCAATTAAATTTAAATATTAAAGGAAAAGAAACGCTATACATCAAAGTTTTTGCGCATTTTCACTTCCTTGGAACCAACAGATCTGAATTCATGATGTCTCCAATAGCAAAGCATCAGAATAAGATTGCGGTGTAATGTTGCAAGATTAATGGAAAAATCATTTTTTAGTGTTGGACAACATCCATGGAGCGCAGAAGCACAACAGCCCATGAAGGCTCTGCACTAAAATCTCGCAATGATAAATATGCCAGGAACTTTCCCAATTCAATTTGAACGTTGCTTCGGGATGATCTTCACTCTGCAATATGATTTAAAATCATTTGCAAAATAGTAAATATGACAAACAATAGTATAATTAAAGTCCCACATTCAAAATGCTGTAAAAAGAGTCACAATTAGAGTGACGAAAAAGAGTTACAATGAGTTCAGATTTGAACTGAAGATATTTTGAAGAAGGGGGAAACGGTACGGCATCAGAAAAAAATTCCAAAGTGTATTAATTTAATTCGGCCTGCCAGTTATATGTAATCGAAATGACAACATATTTGGTATGAGTTGCACATAAAACCAACTATAGTGTTCCAACCGCTTGATTAATTCGGTTTTTGATGAAAAAATGACTTCCAAGTCATTCAACAGTTAAACACTGTGGTGGAAAGCCCATCCACCATGGCAAGGTCTTGACAAATTGGATGCGAAAAATTGGTGGAACATTTGATTTTGTGATAGTAAGCAGGGAACTTTCGCAATGCAATTTGAACACTGCTTCGTGATGAGCTTCACTATGCAGGAGGATTTAAAGGATTTCAGAAATAGAAATATGTATAGTGTGGTTCAAATTAAAGATAGGAAGGAACCCATAATTTGTTTGCAATTGTTCGTGAATCATTCTCTTAATATCGAAGCTGTAATCTCTTCACTGCATCGTGGATCCTCCGTGACTTCCTGTAATAAGAATAAACCCAACATTATTCTAATAGGGAATAATGTTAGGTTTACTGTAATTGAAGGAAACTATTTTTCCTTGCAACAAAAGTGAGCTAAATTTGAGCAGAGGATGAATTGACTACGAGCATGCTTCACATTATCTGCCGTGAAGTGAATGTTGCGCTTGGGACCCACGGAGTCTCATAAAACAAAGTGCCAAGCATTTTAGAGAAGCTAATCTTTTAGTATTTGATAAAGAAAGTAATTTAAGTAATATTCATGCTAATAAAGTGACCTACTCTTTAATAGATCACGATTTATTTTCTGAGTTAGAAGTCGATCATCGGGGGAAAAAATGTCTAAAAAGCTAAGAGGATGTAGATGCCCTCTTGAAGTCCGACTCTCCACCGTGTCTTTGCAGAGAAGGGGAGGTCATAGAGAGAAAAATCGACGAATGTCATTCTGGAGTTGAATGGAGCTTTGAGTTTTATTCAGAACGTTATGTTCTGTACTGCAATCGCATCAAAGCGACACCCACATTTTATTTCATCAAATCCATCAATCACTTCACAGGGTGAGCACTTCAAGCTGACAAGTAAAATAATGTTTATAAAACTCAATAAAATAACTTTTTTCTTCCTTGAGGCAGAATGAATGAAATGCAATTTTCATTTAATCCACCCGCCTACAGGGCGGGAAAACAATTTCAAAAGTCATGAAAAACTTTTCAAAGTTTCACACGTTCAACATCTGAGCTTTTTAACTACGAAATCGTATGCAAACCACACTCTGAATAAATGAATCGTATTTAATTACCTATATGAAAGTATTATGACTAACACTAGAATAAATGAAAAAAGGAAAATCAATAAATATCTTTATTTAAAGTATTTTTATTCTGCTGGAAATTACAAATTATTCTTTGAAAAGAATCTTCCAACAATTTGAAGGAATTGTTCTTACAAAAGCTTTATAAAAATTTAATCATTAACATATATTAATTCAAGTATTGTATTACAAAACATTACAACTTAAAAAACATCTTATTGTAGTAATACGTAAAATCCATTAAATGAATAAAATTCAATTTTATAAATCGTGAACCACAAATTTCTAGGAAAGTTATGTTTTTAAAGTAAAGCTCAAGTTTAAGTTAAAATTTCACTTTACGTAAAAAAATATTGAAGACTGATATCTTAATTATTGGATATTAAAACAATATAACATAAAACTGCTCAAATTAAAATGCAAACATTGTTTAAAAACCTATCTTATTTATGCTCGTTCTTAATCATTCAGTAATACTATAACAAATCTAAAATATATACAAAAATACCCCCACTACAAATTCTATAATTTACAAGAGAAAAATATTGTGCAGATAAAAAGTATAAAAAAGCATTTATGATAAAAAAGGAGATGCTCCACAATAAAATTTTAAAAGCATTACATGAGATGAAAATCACATACAGACAATGATTTTTTTTCACTTATTTGGTTTCCTTATTGTCTTCTGTGATATTTTTAAAAAAAACTAGTTATTTTGAGAAAAAGATTTTCGGAAAAATTTAAACTTTTTAGTTTGTATGAGTTTCTTATGACGCAAAAGACTTCCTTTTGAGAAAACCCTTTTCATGTACATCTTTTTCAAATGGCTTTTTCTTTGGAATGAGTAACCAAATGAGTAGTTAAGTATGACTTTTTATTTGAAAACTTACTTCTGGCACGCTTCGCATACATATGGCTTTTTCTTTGGTGTGTGTACGCTCATGAAGTATCAAATTTTGCTTCTGAGAAAATCCTTTCTGACATACCTCACACATACGTATGAAGCTTCTCTTCAGTGTGGACGCAGTAATGAATTTGCAAATTTTGCTTCGTGGAAAACGCCTTATTGCACAACTCACACGAATGAAAAGGCTTCTCTTCGGTGTGTGTTCTCAAATTGTCTCATATTTGATCTATGGGCAAATTCTTTTTCACACAAACTGCATTGTAAACAGGCTGTGTCGAATATCGAAGCATATGGCTTTTAAGATCAAACTTTCGAAAAAATCTTTGCTGCATATTTCACACGTGAGCTTTTCCCTCGTGTAAATGCTGCCTTAAATCGCTTTTTCTAAGAAATCTTTTGCATATGTAGCACTCATGATTCTTCGTTCCCGAGTGGCAAATCGAATGCTGTTTCAATTTATTTTTCTGCGCAAATCGTTTTCCGCACATATCATACGAAATAACAGCACTGCTCTTCACACAGTTGGCCACCAAGCTCAGCCATTACTTTAATGCTTTTTGTCAAATTATTATTTCATCATTTTACACATATCACAAGAACATAAACTACTTGTATCATCTACAATACACTATTGGTATATTTCCTGCCTCAAGTACCCTCAGTAAAATTTTCTGACAGATAACATATTTCCTTCACGGATAATAAATAGAACCCAAGATCTGTAAACAATAGGAGTTACTACTTAGATCAAAATAATATACAGGACGCAAGCTCATGAAAGTTTAAGCAGAAGTAAATCTATTCTTTTTTGTTTGTGTTTTAAAGAGATTTGGTCACAAAAATCGGTGTAACTCTCCCTTGCACACAATATGCCAATACCTATGAAATTCAGTGCCTAAAAACTGAAATACGGATTTGGTTTTCAAATATTAAAAATATTTTTAATGGAAATATATAATGTTGAAATCGAGGGAAAATAAAATCAGTGATTTTTGTTTTATGTTACGGAGAATAATAGAGATCAAAAATTTTATCTGTTAGAAAAAAGATAAAAAGTAAAATTAAATTTCTACTGCTGATTTTAAACAGGCTTTGTAATGGCGATGGTTTTCAAATGTTAAGACAGAATTTTTAAAAGAAGTGGCAAAAATCGCTGGAAGATGGTTCAAAATTGCATGAGCATAATGTGGGTGTTTTTTATGTTGTATAAACTGGAAAAAATTTCTGCAATTTGCTCAACTATCAATTATATAAATAATTAAGAAACTAAAAAAAAAATTTTTCTTTATTTCAATACTGAATCACAAACATGTTTAATTTATAGCTACTTAAAGTATAGATTTTATATATCGTTTTCAGAAAATAAAGTATTCGTGTATCAGTTCAGCGTCCACAACTGCTTTTAATTTTACAAAAAATGCATCAAATCTGGCAACAATGTTTCATTTGTAACAAAGCAGTTCATTTTTAAAACAATATATTGGATTTACATTTTTGTAACAATATAAATATTGTATACAAAAGGCGATTGTTATCAACAGCATTTGTTAATCTTCCCTCTTGGTTCGATCAAGCCATTGACATGTTTGAATCCTCTAACTGGCTTCATACGATTGTGATTTTGATAATATTATTTCTGCCAAAATAAAGTTCAGGACTTTTACGATATATCTGATGGATCGAGAGATGAGTTTTGAGGTAAAACTCTTCAAAATGTTTGTTCACACAAAATGGCGTTTCATGGGCTTTCTTAAGATTTTACGGATTGTTTTGAGGTTGAATTTTCAAATTTGTAGCGTTAATTGTAATTGAGGTTAAATTTTAAAATTTTAAAGTATTAAGGTTACGATTGGAAAACCTTTTTAGCGATTTTTAAAGAGGTAAATGCTGGAAATCTGGACTTTAACGAAAATTATTATTGGAAAATAGTTATATTTACAGTCATAGAAGTTTTTGATAGCATTATGCAAAAGGCTCTTTTGGTATAATAAATATTTTTCAATAGCGAAATGAGTTACATAAGTATGCCCAACAAAAGGCATAAAATTGATATCTTTTTTAAATATACTACGAATATCATCATCAGACAATATATACCTTTATCTGAAGAAATAAATCATTCCAAAATAATAGTAATTTGAAATCATTTGTTGTTTTATTGATCATGATTGATTTTTGATTGCCAAAAAGTAAGCATATTAAAGAGCTGTCTTCGTGTTTGTGTTTTTCAGTTTTGTTTTTCAGGGAATTTTTGGCAATTTGAGAGTGCTATGATCAAGAGATTTGCTTTTCTGTTAAATAAAGTAAAAACTGAACAACTACTAGAATTCAACAAACTTTGTTAAGATTGATTTTGATTGCCAAAAAGCAAGCAAATAGAAAAGCTGTCTTCGCCTTCAAATGGTGGAGATTATGGGAGGTTTCGGAGAGGAATTTTTGGCATCATGAAAGTGAAAGGATAACTAGATTTAAAATTACAATAACAAAACTATAGAATAACCCAATAAATAATTTTAATTTTCTTGTCCATCATTTTAGTCTCTTGAAAATTTTTGCTCTTAGACATTTAAATTTAAAAAAGACGCATATGGTCGAGATTTGAAGTTTTGTGGGTGATGTGGAAATGAAATCATTGAAAGATTAATTTTGCAATGTCTTGGTTACTCGTCACTTAAATATTATTAAAGAAAAAGAAATTTCTTAAAATAAAGCTGTTCTTATACTAACCGTGAAAATAATCAATCGATTTTAGAAATTGCCAAATCTAGCATCCTCCTCCCCTTCAAGCCAATTCAGTGTTTATACAAGTTGCAAATTTTAGATTTAGCGTATCCATTAGTTAGTTAGTGCATCCATTTTGACTAAATTAGCTGCAGCGGAATATTTAAGGATTGGATTATGAATAATTTCTGCAAGATTTTGATCAAGGACAAAAAAGGCTTAACTATTATTCTATCGGGAGATTTTGAAAATATTTTTACATTACACATGCATATATATATATATATATATATAAATAACATGAGATAATAAAATACATCATTACTATGATATGTATATAACAAATATGTTTAATGAAACATGTTGCGATGGGCAAATTCATTTGCATAAAAAATGTGGCACGGATAATAAATAAAAAAAGGCGTTAGTCAAGAACATTTATTTTTTGACATTTATTTTCAGCACCATTTATAATATATATCAATTGTAACAATAACTAATCAAACATAACACACAACATTTTACAAAGAAACAAAATTCAAATAATAAAAATCTTTTGGACTAATAATAAAAAGAAATAAAATAAAAAATATGCAATGAAAATTATCCTATTGACTACGTATCAAATTAGATAAAATATATTCAATACATTGAAGATTGAATCAAATTCAATTCAGATAAATTTATTTCATAATAATTCGCATTTAATGTTTTAGTATGAATTATTATGAATTTTAAGTTTTAAACTAAACTAAAAATGGAACTTTTTATTCAAAAACAAAATCCAGATCACAAAAAGAAAACATCAAATTGTATATCATATTAAAATTTTTGTGCAATCTAGTATATACAAACGAACAGACCCAATGAGCCGAACGCATCTTTAACCAATACATTTTTATGTTTGTTTATGAGTCATATGTGGTAGAATTTCTCCTTATTTTCGATTCAGTGTTTTAGTGTTTGCCGTTTTTAGAATAGTGTAATTCTAATTTTTAATAAAATTTCAATGTAGACCCCCTCTTGATCTTGAGGCCCTAGGCTGAAGACTCTAGCCTATAGGAAAATTTTACCTTGCGTACGGGAAACACGTGCATGCATATGCATATACAGATGTATTTGCACACATACATATATAAATATGCATTGTAACTGGGGGGTGTCCCATAATTATACTTTCTAAAATAAACACCAGTACCCTATCCAATACAACATTACTCATAGAGGATACATATTAAGACATACATATGCATATGCACCTTTGTATGTACAAAACAGTATATAAAAAAACCCTAATTTGTGAAGGGGAAATTTTATTTGCAAAGTGAATTTGGATTGCCACACTTGTAATAAATGTTAATAAAATTATTATTAATGGCGTACATTTTATCGCGTCCTATATATACGTATATATATATATATATATATATATATATATACACTGAAGTGACAAAAGTCATGGGATACCTCTTAATATCGTGTGGGCCCTCCTTTCGCCCGGCGAAGTGCAGCAACTCGACGTGTCATGGACTCAACAAGTCGTTGGAAGTCTTCTGCAGGAACATTGAGCCATGCTTCTCGATAGACGTCCATAATTGTGAAAGCGTTGATGGTGCAGAGTTTTTGGGCACGAACAGACCTCTCGATGATGTCCCATAAATGCTCGATGGGATTCATGTCGGGCGATCTAGGTGGCCAGATCATTCGTTGGAATTGTCCAGAATGTTCTTCAAACCAATCGCGAACAGTTGCGGCCCGGTGACATGGCGCATTGTCATCCATAAAAATCCCATCGTTGTTCCGGGTACATGAAGTCCATGAATGGCTGCAAAAGAGTGATCCAAGTAGCTGAACATAAGCATTTCCAGTCAATGTTCGGTCCAATCGCACCAGACCAAGTCCATGCCATGAAAACAGCCCACTCGTGGGGTCTGCGCCACACTCGAACCCTACCATCAGCTCTTACCAACTGAAATCGTGACTCATCGGACCAGGCCACGGTTTTCCATTCAATCTAGGACCAACCGATATGCTCACGTGCCCACGAGAGTCGCTGCAAGCGATGTCGTTCTGTCAGTAAAGGCACTCGAGTCGGTCTTCTGCTGGAATAGCCCAAGAAAAGCAAATTTCTCCGCACAGTTCTAACAGACAAGTCCCTTTGTACGTCCCACATTGATTTCTGCGGTTATTTGACGCAGTGTTGCTTGTCTGTTAGAATTTACGACTTTTTGCAGACGTCGCCGGTCTCCGGTCGTTAAGTGCAGGCGGTCGACCACTGCGCTGTCCATGGTGGGATGTTATGCCTGAAATTTCATACTCTCTGCACACTCTTGAGACAGTGGATCTGGGAATGTTGAATTCCCTAACGATTTTCGAAATGGCATGACCCATGCGTCTAGCTCAACTAACATTCCGCGTTCAAAGTCTGTTAATTCCCGACGTGCGGTCATCATCACGTCAAAACCTCTTCACATGAATAGCGTGAACAGAAATGAAAGCTCTGCGAAAACACTACGCATTTATACCTGTTCTACGCGATGCTACTGCCATCTGAAAATTTGCATATTGCTATCCCCTGACTTTTGTCACTTCAGTGTATATATATATACGTATCATCACTGTGTCTAGAGTTGAGACTATAGCTTTTTTTCTTAGATGTAGAACAGTGGCCCTCATGTACTACTAACGAATTCTTGAAACAGCTTACCGACCGTTCATAATATGGAAACTTTGATTTTCAAGAAGGGCTTTTTGGGTTATAGGGTTTAGCATTATTACTATTGCCCCACCACATTACATCACTGTGTCTAGAGTTCAGATGCTCTATACAGTTGAGGAGTGAATGAAATTGAATGGATACACGATTGAGGCGGGGAAATTACTCAAAATTCTCTCTTGGCGTTACAGAAGTTGAACAAATCGTTTTATAAAGCAATTTACCTTAAATCTGCAAATATAATATATACACAAGTTGAATATTTTTATGAAGTAAAATTACTTTATCGTGCCGGAATCGTATATGGATTGTTTTGGTTTGTCGCTCGTATTTGAAATTAATTCTTTAGTACTGTACAATCTTTTGGGGTTTTTTTTTTAAAAATACTTGCTACATAAAGAATTTTTGATGAAAAATAAAACCTGATTAAAACTCTCATGGATAATAAATGTGCTAACACTACCCTATAAGTAAATAGTAATTGTTATTTCTCTTTCATCGACCAGAATTTGTATTTCTTCTTCCCTGATGCTAGCAGACACTATTTATATCTAGACCATGTACCATCTTAATTACATTCGATTAAAGCACGTACGACATAAACGTATCTTTTTCTTCTCTAAGGAAAAAAATTCATTTAGCGGAAATGGCAAGTAATATTCAACTTTAGAAAATGATGCATTGCACATAAATGGTAAGCCGAGCAACTTGATAGCAATTTAATGCCACGCCAAATGGGAAGATGTGCGGTTAAAGGTATGCAATTATATTAAACTACACTTAAGAAAAAAAATGGAAAAAAATTAAAGTATACTGTCGTCAAACTTCGATTGACAAAAAATTGATAACTAATTTCTTTCAGAGACGGGATGCACAGACTGTGGTCTTCCGTGTGTTTTTCAATGGACCACGTCATCATGTTTCAATATTGCTTTTAAAAAGTAATTTAATTTTTGAATATTTTTTTTATTTTAATAAAAGAATAAAATATAAAAAAAAAAAAAAAAAAAAAAGAGAAGCACAGCCCGCTGATGGACTCTTCATGGCATATGCGTGGAGCACGAGGCAAACCAATATGCAAATAAAAATAAAATTTACTGTGTTAGAAAACATTTATATGCTTATACTGTATTAGAAAATATTATTATATCTGTTTCTGTATTAAATTATTATATTGCTGATTATGTATTAGCAAAATATATTATTATATTACTGATACCGCATTAGAAAAAAAATTTTCTGTGATTTATTGCAAACTAAAAGGGAAAACTTTTCAATTAAGCTATAACCTGAACGAAGGATTTCTAACCTCATTCATTATTTTAATCTACCCCTTTTAATACTGTCTATCTGAACGTTGTGCCTCTAGCACATTGTCAACATTTTTTTTGGTAATTAAATAAATCGCATAGTAAAAGTGTTTTCAGACTTCCTTAAGGAACCATTAGATGACTAAATGACTAAATAGTTTACAAACAATTGTTTTAAAAACGAATTTAAAAGGATGAGCGAAAACGACTTTTCTTTTTTTTAATTAGGAATTATTTTGAGTCAGAAGAGGATAATGGAAATGAATTCGAAGAAACAAAAATATGTGCACATATTCAGCAGCCATTTTCTGATGGAATATATTTTGAAAATAAAATAAAGTATTACTGACAACTTTTCGTCCTCAGAAACAGTTCAGAAGCTGAGAAACGTTCTTCTACAAATAGGAGAGTTCTACCCTAATTGTTATGACTAACATTCCTTATAATTATCTTCATAGATTTTAGACTCCACAGATTAGGCAACGGTAATCCTTACATCATCGCGTAATTTGTCGTTTCGTTCATGTAAACCAACCACCTTATTTTATTCTAAAATACGTGAATTTGATATATAACTGCTGAGTTTTAAATATGCATCGTGGTATTACATAAATAATATTTCTTATGACTAATAGTCATTATAAATATTCTTTTCCAATACAAAGCCCTTTGTCAACAGCATTTCTGAAAGTATAAAAGTTTAAAAAAAAACCCTTTTTATTAATTATAAAATAACACTACCTTTATTTCACCAAGATATTGAATAAAAAAGACTGATATATCTTTAACATGAATCTAATCTCTTATGACACCAACGAAAAGCCACGTACACCATGTAATTATTTTTGGGGGAAATATGTCGCCTGTTACCGAACTAAACAACCACTAACACAAAGTTTCGGAAGAAATTCCGTATATATCTTCTGCAGGGTAAAACCACTTAGATCCCTTTTATCAGCCTTCGACCCAAGAAGCCAAGAAAGAAAGCGTCAGATTGAGCCGCAGCCCTTCTTTGTGCCGAACACTTGTCTCCTCGGTCCTTGATTGTCGACATTCTTCCTGAAAGATACCCCTAAGAATGTTTTTCTTGTTTATCTCGGTCCCCAAATAACGGCCTTAACAGCTAATTACGTGAAAGACGATATGATATATCTCGACGCAGTGTAAGTATTGTGCAATATGGTAGGTTTCTTTCAGATTTTCTTACAACGAGAAATATGGGGTAATTTTTATACCGTTTGACGAACTTTTAACTGAAAAGTAAATAATAAAAGTGATATTTTGTTATAATAAAGTAGACTTTTTATATGCTTTTAAAAGCTATTTTGTAGAAGCAAAATTCATAAGCAAATTATAAAAATGTATTTCATAAACGTGAATGCAGATATAACGAACAATTTAGAATACATGGAATAAAGTTTTTAGCAGTAAAATTGGTCTAATAAGGGATAAAAATAAAAATATCCATGTATTTATGTTTTTGAAATTGGAAGTCATTATGATTTTTGTAAGATGTTAAAACTAAAATATTTGTTAGAAATGTGAGAATTATGTTAAATTTCATAAAAGTTTTATTAAATATTTCAGAAATTTACAGATCATCCGTCGTGCTTGGAAAAATATAAAAAAGTTCAATAGGGATCATTCAAAAATTTCATCGTATTAGGATTGGTTACTCCATTCCTTTATTATCGTTGTAGTGTTAGCTGCAGTGCTTCCTCCTACACACTGCAAGAGCTCTCCTGTGGCGTTCAGAAGAAATGGTCAACAGGTTCGAGATTCTCACTAGAATGGAACAGCACTTCCTCCCGATGAGAAACTTATACCAGTTTGCCTACAGACTCTCAACTGGATAGGAAGTATATTTCGTTCACCCTCTCTTACCTGAGTATGAGTTTTCGGCTTATGTTAGAAGTGGAATCCTTCCATGAATCTATAATTATATGTCTTTAAAGGTTGTTAAATATTATACGTCTCTAATTGTATGTGTGTACTTTTTGTGCGTGTACAAATAAAGCTGTAAGTTCGCAAGCCTGTGTCTCAAGTCTCAACTAAACCACACCCAGTTACAATCAAGCTGCCCAGCTAGCACACTACAGTATTCAGACTAACTGTATTTAGATGCTTTATATAATATTTCGGTCTCCCGTAAGAGTGCGTCACTTCCTTCGCCAAATGTTTTGCATCGATCTTTTCGCAGTCGAGTAATAAAAATGCTCATAAATGTACCATTATTTTATCCATCTACAGTAGGTGCTACAACACAAACTCGAATGACATTCACACACTGTATTGAAACTTTTATTAATTTTGATATTACACTTATAAATTTTAATTCTATTAATTAACACCAATTAAAATAACTTCATTTTTTTTAGAAAAGTATTTTTTGCGTCTCTATATTACTACAATTTTTTTTTAGTTATTGTATATTAATTTTCTTTTATTTAAGAAAATCAATATAAACAAACACAATTGTAAAGAGGTTTCCACACTTTATTATTTAAAAATAATCGGCCTGATTATTGATAAAAAAATTTATTTTAACAAAATTTTATTCAGAGCAGACATCTTCTCATACCAGAACAATTATTTTTTAACTGATTTCCTTACATTTATATCGATAGTTATGACAATCCTCATCGAGGTGCTACAATTTACTAGAAACAGGCACCTGATATTGCAATAACGTAAAAGAAAAATTACAATAACAAAATTTAATTGACTTTTTGTGAACCTAAAAATAATTGAGTTTGCTCTTATAAAAAATATAACAGTTAAAAGAAGAATAAATATTTAAACATTTACGAAAATTTTCATCTTTTTTTGCTTTTAAATAAATATATACAGTTATATAAATATACAGTGCAATTAGTTTCATAAAAAAGATTAGCAAATTTTAATATTAATTTTTTTAATTTTCATTTATTTATTTTTTTAATTTCAATTTATTAATTATAATTTATTTTTTATTTACATTTTAATTTTCATTTATTTATTTTTAATTTTCATTTATTTATTTTTTAATTTTCATTTATTTATTTTTTTTTAATTTTCATTTATTTATTTTTTAATTTTCATTTATTTATTTTTAATTTTCATTTATTTATTTTTTTAATTTCAATTTATTAATCATAATTTATTTTTTTTATTTACATTTTAATTTTCATTTATTTATTTTTTTAAGTTTCATTTATATTTTAATTTTCATTTATATTTTAATTTTCATTTATATTTTTAATTTATATTTATTTAATTTTCATTTATTAATTTTTTTAATTTTAATTTTAATTTATTTTTAATTTTCATTTATTAATTTTTTTTTTTAATTTGAATTCTTTTATTTTAAAATTTAATTAATTTATTTTTTAATTTCATTTATTTATTTTTAATTTTCATTTATTTTTAAATTTTTATTTTTTAGTATTCTTTTATTTATCTTTAATTTTTATTTATTTATTTATTACTTTGTATTTATTTATTTTTATTTTATAGCGATTAAATTAAAATAGTTTATATTATCATATTTACTTCTATTAAATCTCTTAAACTTTCTGTCATGTACCTCTCATCTTATTATATTTCAACGCAACTTTTCGTTATTAGTGGAGAAAATATCAATTAAGTGCTTACAATTATAGAAAAGGCACTCCCTAACAAGGACACTTAAGAAGTGCATGATTACGTTGGCTTCCATCGAACTTGACAGACACCTTCCTTGCAACTGGGACAGACATAACTTGGTCATTACAGGAGCAATTCGTTGGTGAACTAATTACATCGTTACGCCATTAATACTGCCCGAAGCATCCTACCTGGATGAGTGTGTTGAAGGTAATGATGATGGCATTGCCGTTGACAACGTTAACAACACTACTTTCGGCGATTAATAGCTGAATTATTTTCATATTGCCTGCATAGCGAATGCATGTGTTTGTTCGGCACTTTCGCACCTTTCATTGTAATTTGCATGTTTGGCATGGCAAAGTGCTCTGAATAAATGATTCCATGAACTTTTCATCAGTACAGAACGGACAGAGTTATGGGGATATTTTCCGAGGAGTTGTGAAGTTCGGAAATTTTAGCTCGAGATTTATTAAGTTGGTGGAAGTACCAAAGGAACATGCAAATGATTTTAAATCCATGTTTCGAAATATTCCAGAAACTGCAATAAAATTTGTCATTTGAGATCTACGAGAGTTGATTTTTGCCATATTATCGTGGAATTGTCACTGAATATATTTACGAGATAATTTAAAAGCGAAACTTAGTGTTAAAAGATATATTTGTCTAAAATGAATAGTTACCATTATTTTTATTTATTTTTATTTAATGGAAAATTTATCTAACCTTAATAATACAAAACATTACAAAAAAATTTTAATTAGATATTTTTGTAATATATTTAAATTACTTTAAAATTTTTCATTTTTATTTTATAGGACTAATTAAAGTTGATAGAATAATTTAATACTTTTACATTTGAAAAAAAAACTGATTTACAGTAATAGATAGCAATATAGTTAGTATTGGATACCACAATTCACAACCAAATATTATCCAGAAATGTAACTATTTTATTTTAAAATTTAACTTATAATAATGTTGGAATTAAATATACAGTATTGCGTTATACATTATTTTTAGGTTATAAAACATATTTAGCAATAAATTACCTTCAGATTTTAAGAAAAACCCTTTTTTTCCCCTGATATTCTTTTAAAAATGTATACTAGATAATGCTAACTGGATAAATTTGTAAGAACATAAAAATAATTTTTGCATTTTTGTTGTAGAATATAACATATTTCTACTATTGGCATTCTCATATATCCAAAGATGGTAAACAACGCCATCAGGGAAATACAAAAGAAGAAAGAATGTTGCCTGCGCCGTTTTTAATATTTCATTATTTTTCTAACATTCTACAGCAAGTCCAACAGAAATCCACATTCTAAAGTAAGAAACCCATTTACATTGAAAAGACATTGCATACAATCAAAAATCTCGAGAACGGCTGAATTCCGAAATGAAACTGAAGAATTACATTCATCTGATTCATCACCAGGTTTGGTTTAGTTTGGCTTGTCGCACTACAGTCAGTTTTCGCGTACTTTGGGCTAATTGGACTGGGACCTAAAGTTTGTTTATGAATACTGATAGATTCCACTAACATCCGTGCCAACGCCATGATTCGAACCTAAAGCCGGTGGTACCAAACACCAAAGTGGTAGCCAATTGACCATCAAGCCGCGATTCATCACTAGAGTCGAGATATAAAATAGTATACATCGCTAAATTCTCTATTTTAATTCATATTAAATCTATATTTTTATTCATTTCAAAAATAAATTAAAGAAGAATAAATACAAGAGCTCTTCAGAAATAAACAACACATGGGTCCTCGCCAATCTATTTAATTCTGAAGATAATCTTGTCAAATGTCTGCAAAAATAACGTGAAATCACGATTGTAATGATTGTTGACAGACGTACGATAATGCAAGTGCTTACTTTAGAATAATACAAGATATTTCACTTTTGCGAAAACTAATTTCTACTTCAAAAATATACGTATGGGCTCGTGCAAATGGATTTGTAAAGATGAAACATGAAATACTATTATGAAATTTGGATAATTCGTTAAAAGCTTAATTTGATTATGTAATCTCAAAATTATCAATTGAGAAACACGAGACATTGTGTTTTATTTAAAAAATGATTTTAAATAAATTCATAATTAATTTATCATTTAAAGAATATTATTACGGCTTCTTTATATATGAAAAGTAAAAAATTCTAACAAAAAGCAACTGAATATATAAATATAAATAAATTGAGGTAATGTCATATTTGGAAAATGAAATATTTAAAAAAAAAAAAATTCTCCATCTCATTTATTTGAGTATTAAGACAAAGACATTGAGCAAGATTCAAGAATTTGGCTTTATATGACATGCAAATGGGATGTATCTCTCTGGAAATATTTATTGAGGAAGTATATATATATCATAATTGCTTGCTATTAGATTCAAATGAATACTCGGGAAACATGAAAAACAGTCCCTAGACAACAAAGCTATCAAATGAGAAAAAAAATACACGAAGTCTTAAAAAGTTACATTTTTGAAAATTCCACAACAAAAATTAAATTATTCAAATTACAGGAAATTCCTTACCTGGTACACACAATGCTCTATATTTGGTTTTAATTTTTCATTCAATAATTGCTTTTGAAAACTCGAAATGTTAAGATCTGCCACGGCGTTTCACAATGCAAAACCAGTCTTTCAATCACAATCCAAAATTTATTTCGTCATTGTGAAACGAATTAACAACTTATATGAAGTTGTTTGTTCGTTTCACAATGGCAAAATAAATTTTAAAGTTGCGCGATAGTAAATAGTGCATGAAATTAATAAATCATATAAAACATATCTGCCTCTCTCGTGTAAATTAAAATTTATTAGCATAAATCACTAAATACAAATTTCAATTTTACTATTCAGAAGTAAACATTCATTTGATACATTCGCATGCCAGTTATTAAAATATTAACTATTGTGGAAGGAAACCTCACATACGTGAGTAAACTTACAATCTGACGTTATTTCTGAGGATACAGTATTTCTTTACTATAAAATCAATATTTATCATCACCAATTTCACACATATTATAAAACTAAACAAACAATGCCCTACAATTTTTCATATATGTATAAGGTAAAGCAAACCAGGTATACTATCAAAGTTTGGTCCACGGACTCTCCAAAAAAAAAAAACTTCAATTCATTTCATATTCTATATTTTATATATATATATATATACATAATATTATATATATTATATATATATATATTATATATATTATATATATATATACACTGAAGTGACAAAAGTCATGGGATACCTCTTAATATCGTGTCGGCCCTCCTTTCGCCCGGCGAAGTGCAGCAACTCGACATGGCATGGACTCAACAAATCGTTGGAAGTCTTCTGCAGGAATATTGAGCCATGCTGTCTCGATAGATGTCCATAATTGTGAAAGCGTTGATGGTGCAGGATTTTGGGCACGAACAGACCTCTTTCTTTTTTGCGCACGATCAGACCTGTCCCATAAATGCTCGATGGGATTCATGTCGGGCGATCTAGGTGGCCAGATCATTCGTTGGAATTGTCCAGAATGTTCTTCAAACCAATCGCGAACAGTTGTGGCGCGGTGACATGGCGCATTGTCATCCATAAAAATCCCATCGTTGTTTGGGTACATGAAGTCCATGAATGGCTGCAAGTGATCTCCAAGTAGCTGAACATAAGCATTTCCAGTCAATGTTCGGTCCAGTCGCACCAGAGGACGAAGTCCATACCATGAAAAACAGCCCACACCATTACGGAGCCACCATCAGCTTGAACAGTGCCTTGCTGACAGTTTGGGTCCATGGCTTCGGGGATCTGCGCCACATTCGAACCCTACCATCAGCTCTTACCAACTGAAATCGTGACTCATCGGACCAGGCCACGGTTTTCCATTCATCTAGGGACCAACCGATATGCTCGTGCCCACGAGAGTCGCTGCAAGCGATGTCGTTCTGTCAGTAAAAGGCACTCGAGTCGGTCTTCTGCTGGAATAGTCCAAGAAAGCCAAATTTCTCATCACAGTTCTAACAGACAAGTCCCTTGTACGTTCCACATTGATTTCTGCGGTTATTTGTCGCAGTGTTGCTTGTCTGTTAGAATTTACGACTCTTTGCAGACGTCGCCGGTTTCGGTTGTTAAGTGCAGGCGGTCGACCACTGCGCTGTCCATGGTGGGATGTTATGCCTGAAATTTCATACTCTCGGCACACTCTTGACACAGTGGATCTGGGAATGTTGAATTCCCCAACGATTTCAAAATGGAATTACCCATGCGTCTAGCTCCAACTAACATTCCGCGTTCAAAGTCTGTTAATTCCCGTCGTGAGGTCATCATCACGTCAAAACCTCTTCACATGTATAACTTGAACAGAAATGAAAGCACTGCGCATTTATACCTGTTCTAAGCGATGCTACTGCTATCTGAAAATTTGCATATTGCTATCCCATGACTTTTGTCACTTCAGTGTATATATAATATTATATATATTATATATATAATATTATATATATTATATATATAATATTATATATATTATATATATATAATATATATATATATATATATATATATTTAATTTCTAAAATCATATATTCCTGCTAGCTACAAGTCAAAGTTAATGACTTTTTAAATCATATGCTGATAACTGAGAACGAAAAAGACTAAAAGTTAAAGCATGTATTTTATTTTTTTATTCTAGGTAATACATTCAAAATTGAAATTTTTAGGCATAGTTCTTCAGAAAAATTCTTTAAACTTTTTTTTTTTTTTTGTGTGTTTATTATCATTACCATTGATGTGAATTTGAAATTGGAAACTTTTTTTCTCTTTTTTTATTTTTCTATATATTTGGCAAAAATGTAATGGTAACTGTAAAAATTTCTAGGAAACTCAAATCTAACAGTTTGATCTTTTTTTGTTTCCCAGTAATAAACATAGTCCCAATAACTAATGTTCGTAATCTAATAAAAATATTCTTAATCTTAGGGGTGTCATTCTTGTATCAGGGTACTAATATTTTGCTTCCATTGCTCATAAATAGCCTTGTTAGTCCTTAAAATTTCTTAAAGTTTTATTCAAAACACATCAAAACAAATACCTTTTTTTTTTGCAACTGATGTCTCATTACAATTTTAAATTATTTCTCATTTATATTTTATTGAAATTGTTCTATTTTTTTTCATCATATTCCAATTTTCAAATAAATTAACTAACAAAATCCGATTTTGGATCAGATATAATGGACACAGATGCTTGCTGTATGCATCATGTTAAAATTTGCTGAAAGCTAAATTTTCAGTCATTTCTTTTTATAAACCAGGCGATTAGATGGGGAGTACGACATGGCTTGTTTAACACCTCGCATCAACAGTTAAGCTACTAGGTGACAATTTTTCCGAGTTTTCTCCCATACTTTTCACACAGTTTTCAAATTGTTACCCATTTTCTATCAAAATACTCTTAAAATACCTCCCGAAAGGAAACTTCCTTCCTTCATTTACCGTCAGAGTTCATGTTGTGGCATACATAAGTGGATTATTAGGTCCATTCATGGTAAAATAAACTCATTATTATGAAAGGTTTTATAGGGTTTTATTTAAAATCTTTACGAAAGCTATTCTTTTAACATCCGATAAAGATGCTTAATGACCAGCCGATGCATACAATTCAGATCTTGGCACTGTACTGCCATCCAGCTTCCTTACTGTAAAATATGTCGCTGCAAAGTTTGAACTATCAAATTGAACTCAGCGGCAAGAGTGATTTTTTTTTTTATGTCAAATGTGATTTGCACAGTGTAAGTCATTTCCTACAGCAGAATAGGATAGAAATTCAATAAAATATGATAATGTTTTGAAAGAGCCACAGAAAAGCCAATTTTTGAGCCACAAAAAATTGAGTATACACCTCTAAACTTTTAGACTTCTTCCAATTACAAATTAAGTATTGATTTAAATAGATAATTTTTTTTATCCTAGATACTTTAACCTCTGCTTTACCATTCTATAATAACACAATTCTATAGTTAACTTATTTATTACGAAAAAGTTACGATTCGAAGAAAAGATAGAAAACCATGCCACAAAATTGAGTATACACTTCTTATATTTGTAAATTATGCCACCACTTTTTTAGTTTCAAATTTTCTTTAAAGAGTTTCAGGGAGTAGCTGCTGCTTATAACACGTGCTATTGCACTTCAACGCTTTTAAATCGTATTTTTCTCATTAAAAATCGCAAAATGAGAAACTACTGAATCTGAGCGTTTATTGGTTGTAAAATGGTCGAAAAGAGGGCAAATCTCTTCGAGAAATCGCTTCGTTGATTGGTGTAACTCATGGTTGTGCCCAAAAAATACTACAGAAGTATAAAAAACTGGATCTGTGGCCAATATTCCTGGAAGAAGACGTAAAGAAATACTGAGTACTACAGCGAAGAGGAAGATCATTCACTCAGTAAAGAAAGATCCGAGGGTGAGTGCCTCTAAACTAGTTTTATCGATGTCCTGTACAATCGGGAAAAAGATCTCAGTTGAAACAATTCGACGTACCCTTCACCAATATGGGTTTCATGGCTGTAAACCAATACGAAAGCCACTCATCAAGTATGTGAATAGACAAAAAGAGTGATTTTTTTGCCAAAGAACATCGTTTAAAGCCTATTTCTTTCTGGAACACTGTAATATTTTCTGATGAAAGTAAGTGTAATCTTTTACGCAAGCGATGGACGATTAAAAATATGGAGAGAAGCTAGGAAAGCACTGGCACCTAAAAACACCTTTAAACAGTCAAGTTCGGAGGGGATCTGTATTCCTTTGGGGTTGTATGTCGGCTGGAGGCATTGGAGGAGCTTGCTTTTATTGATGGTATTATGGACAAACATGTATATTTGGGGATTTTAAATGATAACTTGAAAAAAAGGGCCAGTAAGTTGGGGGTTGGGTGAAGCTTCCTATTCCAGCAGGACAACGACCCCAAGCATACAGCGAAGATTGTGCAGTTATACTTGCTGTACCATTGCAAGAAGCAATTACACACTCAGCCCAGTCTCAGACGTAAACGCCATCGAAAATTTGTGGTCGCAATTAGAGAAAGCTGTACTTGAGCACGAAATCACGAGCAAGGAAGTTCTCAAGAAGGTTCTGAGAGAATGGGCTAAAATTTCTGTTGAAACCACTAAAACACTAGTAGAATCTATGTCCAGAAGATTACAAGCTGTAATTCAAGCTAAAGGTTATGCAACAAAATATTAATTTGTACGTTAAAAAGGAAATTAATAAAGGTGTCTACTTATTTTTGTGGTGTTGTTTTTCCTCCGG
>BPLR01005729.1:0-12903 GCA_021605095.1 Caerostris extrusa | reverse complement strand
TACGCGAGGTAGTGCATTTTGCGACCGATTTCACTAAATTTTTGGTTTGGAAGCAGATCAGATAAATATATTTTGATTGGCCGTAAACATTTTTAATTCTGACTGAAAATTGTCCAGTAAAAAATAAAGCCAAATGGGAAAATTTGGCAAAAACGATTTTTATGTAATTTAAAAATTAAATAGAAATGATTTTTTTTTCTAGGTTCTATTTGATAGAAAATAACACCCTTATTCAAACAGCTCCATTTTTATGTCTGTCAAAAATATTTTTCGGAAGTTATTAACTTTATTAACTTGGCAAGTCAACTTGACAAGTCCAAATTCAAAAAATTCCAATATACGGTAACTCAATATCCTGAGAAATTATCGTGCTAGACAGGGGTCGGCAACCTTTGAGTCGGAAGAGCCAAAAATTACAATTTACAAAATTTCAAAGTTTTTAAAGAGCCACAAAATTTTTTTCTTGCCAACAATAAATAGTACTCGCATAAATAAAGTTTTTGATAAAAAAAAAAAAAAAAAAAAAAAAAACTAATATATTTATTCATAAGAAAAAAATATCTATTTATTCATATATAAGTAGTGTTTTTCACAACAAATTAGATAATATATATATGGCATTATTAGATAATTACTTATTATTTAAGTAAAACAATTAAACATCTACTTACAACACTAACTTGTACTTCAATAACAAACAATTGAGCAAACATATTCAATGGGAGCTATGGCTTTGCATGGTTATTCAAGTAGAAAATTTAAACTTTACTAAACAATGTAACTCGTACTTAAAATAAAAAAACAATAACATACATTTGAGCAAACAAATTGAATGGGAGCGTTGGCTTTGCATGGTTTTAGAAAGTTTGGATAAATTCGGCCCATAATTTGTTGTTTTAAGTTTCAAACACAACTCTAAATTTTCATTTGTTAGTTGGCTTCTTACTTTACTTTTAATTATATTCATGCAAGAGAACGTTTGGTCGCACGACTATATCGATCCGAAGATAGTCAGCACTCCAAATGCCAACTTCTTCACCTCACTGTAGCAATCTGGAAGACTATTCCATGCGTCGAATATAAGTGCCTCAACTCGCGGCATTTCTTTTAAAGCTGTTCCGTGCAAAAATACCTTGAAGAGAATAAGATCGATTTAAATAAAATCGTTTAAATAGCAAAGCTTGATGGAGCCAGAAGGAAAAACAGGAAAAAATAAAGGGGCAACAACGATTCTTCAGAGCAAAATAAACCACGAAATTTTACGTTTCACTGCATAATACACCAAGAAGCGCTTTGTGCTCAAACATTTCCGGACGAAATAGTTGAGGTCATGAATTTGGAATCAAGAATGTTAACAGTATCTTGTCAAAAGCACTCTGCACATCGTCAGTTTAAAGAATTGTTTAAACGAAAAGGAGACTCAGTATTCCGACCTCCTTTTTCACAATAAAGTGCTATGGCTTTCCAAAGGTAAGGTGTTGAAACGTTTTGCTTTGTGCTTGAATGAAATAAATACATTCCTAAATGAAAAAGCCATTAATACCCTGAATTAGAAACGACAAATGGTTGCAAAAATTTTTACTTTATGGTGGATATCACAGCAAAGTTAAATGAGCTGAATCTAATACTGCAAGGAAATGGAAACCCAGTCTATGTTTTGATAGAAGAATTGGTTTGTTTTGAAGAAAATTAATTCTTTTTGAAGATATTCAGAGCGGTAAATTACTTCATTTTCAATTTTTTAAACAATGTCGCGATAAAACCAGTGCAACTGTTGACACGAGGTACTTCAGCACAGTTATACAAAAATTAATGATGAATTTGCTGACAGATTGAGCAATTCAAAACCAACAAAACCCATTTAGCATTCATAGTAAATCCTCTCAACACAAATAGTAACGAAATCCACATTGAGCCATTTGGAATCGATACTGATCTCTAGAAATGCAATTGATCGATTTTTCCTTCTGGTAAAGCTTTGGGGAGTGGAAAATTTACAGTGTTGAAAAGCAAGTTGGAGGTCCAGAAATGTATGTGCGTAACGCAACAAAAGTGGACAGCTTTAAAAGAAATGCCGCGAGTTGAGGCACTTATATTCGACGCATGGAATAGTCTTCCAGATTGCTACAGTGAGGTGAAGAAGTTGGCATTTGGAGTGCTGACTATCTTCGGATCGATATATTCGTGCGACCAAACGTTCTCTTGCATGAATATAATTAAAAGTAAAGTAAGAAGCCAACTAACAAATGAAAATTTAGAGTTGTGTTTGAAACTTAAAACAACAAATTATGGGCCGAATTTATCCAAACTTTCTAAAACCATGCAAAGCCAACGCTCCCATTCAATTTGTTTGCTCAAATGTATGTTATTGTTTTTTTTTATTTTAAGTACGAGTTACATTGTTTAGTAAAGTTTAAATTTTCTACTTGAATAACCATGCAAAGCCATAGCTCCCATTGAATATGTTTGCTCAATTGTTTGTTATTGAAGTACAAGTTAGTGTTGTAAGTAGATGTTTAATTGTTTTACTTAAATAATAAGTAATTATCTAATAATGCCATATATATATTATCTAATTTGTTGTGAAAAACACTACTTATATATGAATAAATAGATATTTTTCTTATGAATAAATATATTAGTTTTTTTTTTTTTTTTTTTTTTTTTTTTTTATCAAAAAACTTTATTTATGCGAGTACTATTTATTGTTGGCAAGAAAAATTTTGTGGCTCTTTAAAAACTTTGAAATTTTGTAAATTGTAATTTTTGGCTCTTCCGACTCAAAAGGTTGCCGACCCCCTGTCTAGCACGATAATTTCTCAGGATATTGAGTTACCGTATATTGGAATTTTTGAATTTGGACTTGTCAAGTTGACTTGCCAAGTTAATAAAGTTAATAACTTCCGAAAAATATTTTGACAGACATAAAAATGGAGCTGTTTGAATAAGGGTGTTATTTTCTATCAAATAGAACCTAGAAAAAATCATTTCTATTTAATTTTTAAATTACATAAAAATCGTTTTTTGCCAAATTTTCCCATTTGGCTTTATTTTTACTGGACAATTTTCAGTCAGAATTAAAAATGTTTACGGCCAATCAAAATATATTTATCTGATCTGCTTCCAAACCAAAATTTAGTGAAATCGGTCGCAAATGCACTACCTCGCGTAAAACGGCTCGGAGAGCGCTCAGAACGTGGATTTGTGATTTAAGCGCATAGTTGAATATATCTTTTGAAGTAAGGTTGCTACACTAAATATTTTAATGAGTTTAATTAAGAGTGTGATTTGGTATTTAACGATATCAACATTATGGGTCTAGCACGTTAAATTCTCGGGATATTGACTTATCGTATATTGGAATTTTCTGAATTTGGAATCTGCAAGTCAAGTCAATAATTTCTGAAATTTTTTTCACAGACATAACAATGGTGCCGTTCGAATAAGGGTGTTATTTTATATCAAATGGAACCTAGAAGAAAATTATTTATATTTAATTTTTTAAATTACATCAAAATCGATTTCTGCCAAATTTTCTCCTTTGGCTGGATTTTTGCTGGACAATTTTCAGTCAGAATCAAAAATGTTTACGGCTAATCAAAATGTATTCATCTGATCTGCTTCCAAACCAAAGTTTAGTGAAATCGGTCGCAAAATGCGCGTAAAACAGCTCGGAGAGCGCTCAGAACGGGGATTTGTGATTTAAGCGCATAGTTGAATATATCTTTCGAAGTAAGGTTGCTACACTAAATATTTTAATGGGTTTAATTAAGAGCGTGATTTGGTATTTAACGATATCAACATTATGGGTCTAGCACATTAAATTCTCAGGATATTGACTTATCGTATATTGGAATTTTCTGAATTTGGAATCTGCAAGTCAAGTCAATAACTTCTGAAAATTTTTTTTTCACAGACATAAAAATGGTGCCGTTCGAATAAGGGTGTTATTTTCTATCAAATAGAACCTGGAAAAAAAAATTATTTCTATTTAATTATTTAAATTACATAAAAACGAATTTTTCCATATTTTCCTATTTGGCTGGATTTTTGCTGGACAATTTATCAGAAGACGGATAAACTTGGCCTCTGTTTTTCCAGTTGGAAATGGAATGTTCCAACAGGACAACGCCCCTTGTCAAAAGGCTAAAAATTGTGTTGGAGTGGTTCCAGGAACATGATGCTGAATTCCAGTTAATGGCCTGGCCTCTCCTAACTGACCGGATTGCAATCCGATAGAACACATTTGGGATGTCCTGGACGGCAGCTCAGAGTTCAAAGACAACATTCGCAATATCTCGGATTTGCGTGACCGTTGCTTGAACATCTGGTACAATCTGTTTCCGGCCAACTACCAAGGACTTGTGGCAACCATGCCAAGGCGGGTTGAAGCTGTGTGGCGCGCCAAAGGTGGGCCAACTCGTTATTGACAGGTGGTCATAATGTTTTGGCTCTTGAGTGTAGACTAGTGAACATCCCGCGATTACCCTCTGTAGTTATACCTGCCTATTTCCGCTTTTAATCAATAGATGTCGTCAAGTGTCACGGTCGTATGGATACACACAATAGTAATTGTAGTAATTGAACCAGCGAATTTAGCAAGCGTATGCTCGCTCAGAACGCGTACTCGGCGATTAGTCTAGAAATTATAGATAATGGTAGAAAAACTAAAACGGTTTTATTTAAATCGATCTTATTGTCTTCACGGCATTTTTGCACGGCATTCGCTATATCTTCCCCTCTAGTTTTTCCCGAGATCGGTAGCAATCCCAGAAGTTCTTCTTTGGACCTTGGGAAGACATATACCTGACAAAAAGGGCAACTTGTGCCGTATCTTTTATGTCGCAAGACTCATTTATTGCAAGTGATAAGGCAGAAGAAAGCTGAATATCTTCCACCTGCAAATATGTTACATTTGAAGACATTTTAACTATTCTATCTTTGTACTGTTTTAGCGGATAGTGGTTGTGGCAGCGGATAGTGATAGTAGCTATAAAATAGATAAATAATAAAATAGGTAATTTATAAAATATATATTTTAATAAAAAACACTTTCGCGGTAATATCCAACAGCAGTACTTTGTTTCTTTTTTTGACAATTCATATTGACTTCAAAAAAGTAGTTAGATATCTTATTTGGAAAAAATATATATAATATATATTTTAAAAATATAATACTTATTATGTTACTTACCTTTACTTCGGTTTATTATTATTATTGTTTTTATTATTATATATATATATATATATATATATATATATATATATATATATGTACATACATGACTTTGAGAAGATAATTCGCTTCTAACTCTTTTACTTGAAACAACAAACTATACGTCCCAGTCAAAGCACTGATGAAGACGCCAAATTGTCTTGAGTCGAAAGCGAATTAAAACCTACATAGAAACATCCGACGACGGCGTCATTCGAGAGCTTCCGATGGACAGCGGCGAAGCGTGTCACGGGGAAGGGGTGTGGTGAAAAGCGAGTACAAGTGGCTGAGAGATAGAATCGGTGCCTAATCCTCGTTAACCGATTCAGAACGATTTTTAAATGTTTTTGTTGATAAAAATAAATGATATTTGCGTATGGAGCTAAAGCGCCGCAGCTTCACACCCAAAGAGCCGCAGGTTGCCGACCCCTGTTCTGGGGGACATTTAGAGGTTACTTCGTTAGAGTAATTTGCGTGTCGAATAAGAGAAAATTCGAAGACTCTCATCAGGCCGCCTGACTATCGATACGAAAGGCTAATGCAAGTTACAATCACCATCAAGTCTCTTCGCTTCGAAAGGCATTGACTGCAAAGGCAGCAGATACGAACCGAGTCCTCTATAATTTGAATTGACTACGTTAAAACTAGGCCACAAAACGAGCCTTAATTACTTATTGGCCTGGTGCTTTCTTTTGAAGCTTGTTATCCTTCTTATTCTTATTATTTTTTTAAAGTAAGCTTGAAAATGTATTTTATTATGATTTATTTCCTTTTACAAAGACAAGTATTTCTATCTGAATTATAAATTTTTTTATTTTTACCTTATTTTTTTGCATAATCCATAACAATCATAAATTATTTTAAACTATTATAATGATCTACAAGTTTAATGCATTTTTACTGTACTTGTTAATTTTTACTATTAATCAAATTTCAATGTACTGGTTGACTAATCAGATAGAAGTTAATGGTGCCTTTCGGGCGTCGTCTTCAATAACTCCTTACATCGTCGTCTTAAAAATCTTCTGGAGGCAATGAACTCCGCATTATCAACTATCAGTATGTGAAATACATTAGTAGAAGAAGCGATCACTGATATACAAAAAAATATATATTCAGGATTCGGAAATTATTAAGAATCTTATTCTGAATAGTGTGTATAGTTATCGGAAATTTTTTTTCCTTATCAAAAGTTGTAGCCATCATACCTGTTGCGCGCTAGCAACGGCAGCCCTTGTGACGTTCAGGAGAAACGCTCATTTTAGCCCACAGATTCTTAGATTAGATGCCATGTATTTTGAGCAACAGAGCACCTCTGCAAGATCCGGCTTAACAGTGGAATCCTTCCAGAAAGATCAGATTGCTCTTCGTTCTATTAATTGTATATGGGGTTTTGTTTGTGAGTGTAAAATAAAAGTGTTACTTCTCAAAAGTGTTACTTTCTAAATTAAAAGCGTTAATATTTAACTCGAAAAACCCATTGCAATCTGGCTACCTAACTTGTGACCCACAGCCGGCTACGTTGCAACTGAGACAAGTATCTTTACAACTGATATTGATTTTAATTTGACTCGAATCAATATTAATTGAAAAATTTATGTGGTATGGAAAGTTTTGTTTCAAAAATGCAATTGCCGTTAAAAATTTAAAACCATTTTGGTGACTCATAACTATAAAAGATGTAAGGACCTTCAATCATTCCCTGTTGAAAAGACCTTGAAATATTTGACTTCTTTCTCTGTGCAAAAAATAAATAAAAAGCCAAATGCAACCTTCTGTCAGTCAAACATATGCAAATTATTTATTGCGTTAAAACAAACGAAAGCTTCAATTTTTCTAATTTTTGTAGTTTAGAATCGATTTAAGATTTTCCGCCGAAACTGAAATTGCCGTGTCCTTCCTTAGCGGAAACATTGTTTGATGGAGAAATTGATGAATTCTCGGACATTGATGTCGGAGAAGATCCTCTTGATTTTTGGAGACGACTTCGATTTGGAAGAATCCGCACGTAATTTTATTTTGATTTAAATATTATAGTTTTAAAATTATTTTACATTCAAGTATTTCTATCTATAGGTATCTAATTTCAATTTTTTTTTTCTAATTTAGGTAAAGAAATATTAGAGAAAAAAATTATGAAATTTTTTAAATAAATGCTGTGTAAATTGCTTTTAAACATTTAATAAAAATATTTTTAATGAGATAATGTTTCTGTATTTATTTTTAATAAGTCTGTAATTCATGTTATAAATTCAGGAACTCCGGGAGTTGTTTCCATAAGTATTTAATATTAGAAATTTAAAATGAAATAATTTTTTAGTATGTAATAATTTGAGGGGTTAAGGGAGTGTAACCCCTTAAATGTCCAATATTTAAACTAAATTTATAAATATCCGTATTTGCAGTCTAAGATATTTCTAACTCTTATGCTTCTATTGCTTCCTGCGATATCACTTTTAGTGAGTTAAAATTAATAAAAAATTATTTCAGATCAATTATAGGACGAGAGCCATTATCTAATTTTCCTATTTTTTCAATAGAATACGATATCTTTAAAACTATTAAAAATAAATATTAACAATTTATTCAACTTCACTAAAATCGTCATATTTTGTATTATTATAGAATAATTCTAAGAAATATGCTTTAGTGATCATATAAATTTTAGTTAAAAGTAATTATAGTAGATTTCTTTTTATTATTTCTAGTAGCGAAGAGTAGGTATATTTAAGGAAATAAAAAAAAAAAAAAAAAAAAAAAAAAAAACCATCAAGACACAGTAAAGATCGAAGTTATCGCCTGGTATGCACGCCAATATCTTGCAATCTCGGAGTCAGTTCTGTGGAGGCTTGCAGGTGTTTTCTATTCATAGGTTCTTTCAAGCCGCAAAGACGACAGTAGGGATGGTAATATTCACCTATATGATATAAGTGTTCACTCAGACAGTCATGTCCTGTTATAAATCTGAAAAAGAGCTTGCCTGGCCTCGACGAGGCTTGTCTGGTATTGTATCTAGTATTGGCTCTGTCTCATTCCAATTCGTACTTTTATTTCCTCCTAGCCATGAAAAGGTCTCATGTTCATAATATTTTTTATATGTAGTTTTACAGAATAGTATGACATTTAAGAATAATTTGGTTGAAACAATTTAGTGCCTTTTCGAGCAAGGAAATCAGCCTGCTCGTTACCGTAGACACCACAGTAGCTAGATATCCACTGGAGAGCTATCCTTTTTGTTCTTCTGAACTAGAAGTCCAATCAGCTCCCGGAAGTTGAGTATTTCATTCGAAAAAGTGCTCCACATTATGCTAATTGTGTGAATTGCAGCCTAGAGCTGGACAATAATGCGACTTTTTTTAAACTTATAGTGGGTGGACAACAGTTACTTCAATGCAATATGCAAGGCGTGAACTTCTTTTCTTGGCTGCTGGCAGTGTCCTTGACATCTGTGTGAAATTTCACGTCCAAATATTCATTAATGTTTGAGTTACACTTGGCTTGTGAGACGAATAAATTAATTAAAATTGGTGAGACGTTAAAACCTTAAGCCTTAGTGAAGGTGATTCTTCCGTCTGATTTGGGGAATATTTGACTCTAGTCAGTTCATGTGTGTGTTCCTATTTAGAAGTAAAAAATTTTTTATAATAAATAATTTTATTTTCCTAACATACATCGGTAATGTTTTCTTTGTACTGATTGAACTTTTGCTGCAGTGGCCAAGTACAGTATTGTGTGGTTCAATTTCATGCCTACCTTTTGTATTGACTTTTGATGTTTGCCCGTATGTTACTAATAGTTACATAAAAACTGTTACATAAATTGAGTCAATCATAATTAATCTTATTTCCACCTTTCACAGTGCTAAATAAAACGCCTTAATAATTTTTCTAAACTGCATAATTTCATTCTTCGAGTAGCAAATCATGATTTTCGTTTCTAAATTCAAAATTAAACGTAAAATTCATAAAAATAAATTTACGAATAAAATTTTAATAAAAATTAAAATAAATTTTTAACAAACTTCTTTTGGTATATGTAACTGCCCGATTCATTATTTGTTCTGTAATCACCACCTAAAAAATTAAAAATTGCATCTTTGCATTATATTTAAATTGCATCTTACACTAAGACTATACCACTGTGTCCAAAAAGTAATACTTTTCAATTTGAAATTCCCGGTCTTAAGGAATTTCCATTTTCTTTCTCTTTTTTAGATTGTTGGCACTGTCCTTGACTTCTATGTGACATTTGACGCCAAAATATTCATTAGTGCTTGAAAGACGTTTAAAACGTCTTACGCTTGGATTTAGCGTCTTGCGCTTGGCTTTGTACGATGCTAAAATTTATTTAATCGATTTTTGAAATGTCTCAATTAACTGAGCAAAGAGCTTGTATTAAATTTTGTTTATGGAAACGTATGAAATGTCACAGTAGGCATTCGGTGAGCATTCCTATATCGGAAAGATATGTTTAGAAGTGATATAAACAGTTCAAAGAAGGCAGAGAATGCATGTATGACGAAGAGTCCTCTGGTCGACCATCAACCTCAACAAACGAAGCTCACGTCCAAAAATTAAAGACTTGGTGCTTGCAAAACATCGATTTACAATTAGAGACTTTGCTGATGATGTGGGAATTTCAAAAGGTTCGGTCAGTTCCATTTTGGGCCTCAAATGCGTCAAATCACAATTGGTACTGAAAACACTGAATTGCCCAGCTCACACTGCATTGATTCTTCGTGACCTTTTCTCCAGAAGTGAAACCCATATCATTCCACAACCACCGTATTCACACCGTGCTACTTCTTGCTATTCCCTAAACTCAAAGACCCTCCGCTGACACCGTTTTCAGTCAATTGAAGAGATTCAACCTGAAACGCCGCACGCTTTGAAGGGCATCCCTGCCGATGACTTTTTGTATGCATTGAGGATTGAAAAAAGTTGGCCTAAGTGCATTGTATCCGGAGATAATTACTTTAAAGGCCATGAAATAAATGGGGAAGAATAAATAAAGAATTTTTGAAAAAAATAATTGGCCTTACTTCTTGGGCACAGTAGTAAAAGCAACATGGCGAGTACTGATTATGTAATTCAAAATATTACTATAAATTTAAATTAAAAAGATAATAAACAGGCTAAAACGCTGGAGATATCTTCCAAAATATAATAATATATTTTAATTGTAATTAAATAGAAAGACTCTAGGAATTTGTCACAAGATAAAAATAAAAATTTATGAAATTCTACAGAGAAAAAAATTAATAACAAGCTTCCCTACAACTCTGATGGATGTTAATGCAATAAATGTTGTTCTTTACATCTTTAAGGTCAGTTAAACGACGAAGTCTAATGCTCTTCATGCCATACTATACAAAAAATAACTCTCACTTAGATGAGATTATACTCACTATATTAGTTAAGAAACAAAGTTCTTAACTATAAGACTTCTATTTGCCTTTCATTTCTTCCATTGACCTCCACTTGTAAGATATTTGTAATTTAATGATTAAAATATGAAAAAAAAAAAAAAAAAAATGCTCTAACTAATACATGCGCCCACTTCTGTCTGTGACGTGGGCACTTTAGTTTGTCGCTTATGTATTCTCTTAGATTTATAATTGAAAACTGCATTGTAGTAGTCTAACAATATTGTAATCACCGTCTCAGGTATCTTTACTCACAGAATGTTACAGAATTCATACAGTCAACGCTAACCTGGCCACAATTTTTAGAAAAGTAATACTAATGACTCTGTCTTAAGAAAATTTTTAGAAATATGGAACAAGCAATCTTTTGTATGCAGGTGACAGACTCAACCCTAATATTTTACAGTCTTTGGATTTCATATTTCCAAATAAAATCATGGACACAAGGCGAAACGCTTACCAAGCTGGTTTCACATCTTGTTGGAGCAAGTTATCAAAATCTGAATTCTTAAAGAGCTTATATACTGATTTATGATTATATATTGCCTATATTCGGCTTTATACTGAATTATGATCAATGAATAATCTCTATTTCAGTTTAGTACTTAAAAATTTCCTGTTTGAAGGAAATATGTCTAAATACTTGAAGGTGATTCCCACTAGTTCATGGTTTCCACTAAATTTTCTATTAAATCAAATTTTTTTATAATGGTTTTATGATGGGTTTACACTTTTTTTCTCTCCTATTTCATATATTTCCACTAGTCGGCAATTAATTTGAATTTTTACAATGTGCTTTACAAAGTACTTTATATGCTGCCTTCATATGTCTTAATTGAAGACCCACAAAAAGAGTGTCCACATTTCGACTCGCAACAAATACGCCAGGGTTACTTGTTTTATTAAAGACTTTCGAGTAACAGTTTCAAATTTTTATTAGTTCTATTCATATAGACAAAGTATTAAACTGGAACATATAAATTGTTTTCTATTGTAGTGCAATACTTGCTTAAGATTAGTTTTGAGGAATCTATGAATAGAGCCATAAGCCCCGGGAATTTTAAATTGATAATTGGTCTTACTTTTGGGACACAGTAGTATGCAGTTACTTTTTCAAAATATCAATTTTCCATTAATAATGATTAACATGTTTAAAATATACTTCTTTCTTGAGTACCAGATTTTTTATGTTTTGTACTTGGCTTTTTGAAATTTACATGGTGCTCTTCATCACAAGGAATTTCTTTTGATGCCATTGTATTAAATGAAACCCTTTAAAGAAAATTTAGTTTGTAAAAAAAATAACATGAAACATATATTTAATTAAGAATGAAATTAAATTAATTTCGATAATTTAATTAATTTCATTAATTTAATTAATTTAAATTTAATTAATTTCATTAATTTATTAATAATTTAAATAAGGATTATTTTAAAATATCCAAAAGTAATTAAACAATCTTTTCTATGTTTATTTTATTTTAATTAAATTTCAATATGAACAATATCTACACTTACTTTTTATCAAACATGTAAAAAATTACAAGAAATTTATTATGAAACCATTTGATAGTTTTGACTTCAAGTACTCTTTGTTAGTACAGTTTATTTGTTTATTATTAAAATCAATTCAATATTAATTTTATCAATTTTTTGATAAAATTAATATTTAAGGAGATTTTAATAATAAATAAGTTTAAATTAAGTTAAATATCATTTTTCGATACGATTAGTATTTAATTTTATTTTAATAATAAATAGGTAAAACGTGCAAAAAGTACTTGAAGTCAAAAATATCTTATACTATTTACACGCTGTTAATAATCATAACACAACTGATTAATTAAAAAAAAAATTAAAGATTAAAATTGAAAGATAAATAATAAAGCAAACTGACGATTTTGCGAATTTCATATTTATAAGATATTTTAACATATAAATGGCGGTTAAATAATTTGTCATAATAGTAACATATTTTGACAATGATTTGAGAAAATTGAAACGGCAATTATTTTATCCATTTAAATATCAGTATCATTTGTTAAATTTCTATGAAACGTTTAGTCAATTTACCACGAAAATCGTATTTATATTTAATAATGCTAATACTAATTTTTAAAATGCATCATCTAAAAAAAGGGTGTAATTTCAACCCGCAATTGAATTTATTTTATTAATTTACATGGGGGTATTTTTACCCAAGATAATTTTTAATTGTTAAAGTCCTGTCATAAACTTCAGTCATATTTTCTCGATCGATTCA